>JAMXBB010000009.1:71955551-72173844 GCA_024138015.1 Lumnitzera littorea | reverse complement strand
CGATAGCCTTTGAGGCTGTCTTTATATTCTATATGAGGAGGCCAACAACTTGAATCTTTTGGTACTTCTTCCATCTAAAGGTTGAACAATTGCTCGAGCTAGGGGGGGGGGGGGGGGGGGGGGGGGCAGCGGAAGCTATTCTATGGTCAAAAGTCTAAGATAGAGGACAAGAACCACTGGTTTTTCTTGGTGCGGTTGGTTTACGAGCTAGACTTTCCTACTAAGTAGATTAGGCCCATTGTTAATTACTAACTTCAAGGAGAAAGATGATGAAACTAAGGAGTAGATCCTTGATGTGGCTTTATGGAAAGAAGACAAGTTCCATGTGGTGGACTCTGTAGAGTTGTACTTGTAGGGAAAGATGTTGTACCCCTAAGAGATAGGTAGGGGTGGGGTTGTGGTTGAAGAAGGTAGCCAGGGTGTTGGACATCAGTGGTCGTTAACATTGGGAGCTTGGGTTTACTCTCTTTGGCAAGTATTTTTGATTAATCTTTGTAGTTCTTTCAATTACTAACCTTATTGTTTTGCTTGTAGCATATGATTAATGCAGCAATGCTATTAAAGAGCAAATGAACGAGATTAGAGAACTAAGGACTCGAGACAAAAGGAAGAGGCCTAAAGAGGGGTAAGAGCAAAGAATAGTAAGAAGGCTATGCCAAGCAAGAAAAAGGGGAAAAGGTTAATGGATGAAAGGTCGGGAGATGTCTTGACTAAGGTGCCTTTGGATGTGGTTGTTAAGCAGATAGTGACTATTGTTATAGTTGAGGTGGTGGACATGCTCGGGCAAGATGAGCATGGGTAGGATGGTAGCGAACAAGAAGAGTTCGACCAAGAGGTATGCCAGTAGGTGGCGTATAAGCAAGTGATACACGAGTAGAGGAACTTTGCTAAAGGAGACTTGAAGAGACTTATCTTCAACTAGGTAATGCGAGAAGAGTCCTTAGAGAGGAGGACTATTGAGAAGAGGTCAGCCATAGGGGTAGCAGAGGTACCCAGAGGCTAAGGAAGGTTGAGTACCACTCAAGTTAATGGTATAGTCCATAGATAGTCTATTCTTGTGATCAACCTCAAGGTTGAGATGGGTAAGGTGTTTAACCATTTGCTGGTGGGTGCATTGTTCGAGAGTGGCCTTAGAAGAAGCTACATGGTTTGTTCATGCAAGATATGACCTATTACAGGTGTACTCTAACTTCTTTGAATGGATTAGGCAATGGTATGAGGTTATGTAAGTATGTGTTCCCTCGTGGGGGGAACATCATTGATGGGGTTTGTCCTTGATCCTTCTATACCTCTTTTTCTTTTGTTCAAGTCTTCTTAAGTGCTCATTTGTATTGATTCTTTATTTTAGCTTGCACGATAGCGCCAATAGGAGCTAGGGAAAGAGCATAAATGTTTGAGGAAAGAGTTGGCCAGGTTGAAGGTACAAACTACGACACTATAGGAGGAGGTTAACTAGTGTGAAAATGAGAAGATGAGGCTAGAGTAGGAAGTTACCAAAGTTAGGTTTGAAGTGAGCATTGCTAAGAAACAAGTCAAGGACTAAGAGGTGAAGCTTGCTACTCATAATAAAGAGTTAGTAGCAGTTAGGGGGGAGGCATATGTGGCTAAGCAAGTAGTCAAGTTTGCTAGGTAAAATGTAGTGGTTGCAAGGGAAGAGGCTAAATTTTAAAAAAAGGGAGTAAAAGTAGCTAGGGTAGATGTTGATGCTCTAAGAGGGGAGCTTGATGTAGCCTAAGCTAGTTTCTAAAGGAGGGAGAAGGTGTTGAGGAATAGGGAGGATTTGACTGTAACAGCAATAGAAAAGTTATTTAAGGAGTTCTCATCGGGTGAAAATTTCAAAGCTGCCCTTAATGAGGACAACCGAGATGGGTTGAGGTTAGCAAAGCTAGAGGTAGAGGGGGAGTATCCCAACTTGGACCTCAATTGCCTTGACTAGTTAGTCAAGGAAGACTTGGTAGGAGGGGACAATGGTAATGATGAAGGTACTACTAGTGACATTAGAAAAGGTGGTGGTACTGTAGGTAGGGATGAGCCTAATGATGTTTACGGATTTTTTCTCTCTTTTGATAGATTATTGTGATAGGTTTATAGTCATAGTCATGCATTGTGCTACTTTTCTTCTGTTGTTGATGTACATAGGTCGAGATGCCGATCTTTTGACCTTGTATAGTTGAGAATGTTACGAATGGAAAGTTTTAAAGTGTTGCTCACTACTCATTATTCAGTTTCCATCATTTACTTTATACTCATTCTCTTGCTCCTTTTCATGCTTTGAGTTTTTGTTTTTTATTGTAATTTAAAGTGTTAACTGGTTCTCAGCCATTAGTTTGGCCATGCGATATTAGGTGTAGGCTTAGTAACCTTGGTCCAAATAGAACAGGTTAGGAGAATCAAGCATACGATGCTTAGGTTTAGAAGGTCAAGTGTTATTGACTTAATCTATGTGCTCGTCTTATGTAGCCCTTCAAGTGTAGATACTCATCAGGTGCTTGAGGTAGGGTTTGAGGCTTGAGCCTTCTTGGAGGTAAAAACTGACGAGAATGTCCCGATGTTAAGGATGACAACCAATTCAACTTAGTCTAATGCATTTGTGCTCTTTGATAGATGAAGGGTAGGGCTTAATGGTAATTAAGCTAAGATGTTATAATAAACAACAGGGTAGGACAAATAAAAGAGTTGCTTTCCATTCCCTTTTTAGAATTATACAAATTACATATAGGTACTTATACATGTTACATGAAATAGGGCTTGTGATTGTCTGCATTCCATGTCCTAGGAATAGGTTGCTCGCCTAAGGTATCTAACTTCTAGGTTCCATTACCCATGTCTTCTTTAATTCGCATAGGGTCTTCTTAATTGGATGACAACTTACCCTATCCTTTTTGGGACCTAGTAGCTTTAAGCTTTTAGCATATTAGGTCTTTGGGTCAGAAGACATGGTGTTTGACTTTCTTATTATAATACTTGGCCGTCTGTTGTTGGTATGTGGCTACTCCAACCCATATTGCATCTCTTACTTCATCAATCGTATCTAAGCTTACTTGAAGGGCTACATTGATGACACCGACATCGAAATTCTAGGTCCTACTCATTAGGAGTTTCAGTTCTATGAGAAATATTACTAATGATCCAAAGGTGAAGTGGAAAGGAGTTTCGCCCATGGTTGTCCTATGCATGGTCCAGTATCCCTAAAGGATAGCAAGGAGTTAATCTACCTACTTGCTACCTATTCATTCTACCCTTTTTTTCAAGCTTACGAGGACTTTCTTAATGATGGCCTCAACTTGCCCATTGGCTTGGAGGTAAGCAACCGAAGCATAACGAAGTTGGATATGATGCTTGTTGTAAAATTCTCAAAACTACGCATTATCAAATTGTTTGCCATTGTTCATAATGAGGGCATAGGGAACCTTAAACCTAGTGATGATGCTCATTAAGACGAAACCTTCAGTTGCCCTTATAGTGATGTTGGCAATTTCCTACACCTCTAACCACTTGGTACAGTAGTTTACGGCTACAAAAATGAATTGAAGTCCTACTTACACCTTTAGGAAGGGCTAAAAAACATTAAGCCCCCATTATATGAAGGGCTATGGGGTGGTCATGGGATAGAGCTCTAAGCTTAGTGTACGGTTAATGAGTGCATACTTTTGGCAACAATGACAACGTCACGTCAAAGTCTTTGCATCTTCTTTCATGGTTAGCTAGTAGTATCTAAGACAAAAGGCTTAGATATATAAGGCCAATACTTGGATGTAGTTGCTATAAATGCTCGTATGTAGATTTTCAATGGCTTATAGGCCTTCCTCTATCCTCAACTAGAAAAAGAGGGGCAAACTGCACCTATATCGACAGAAGACATCATATGTAATAGTATAATTGGCCATATTGTAAGCAAGCCTCTTAGCTTCAATCATATCCTTAAGTAGGGCATCTGTTTTAAGATAGTCGATGAGAGGGTCCATCTAAGACGACTCGATAAGTATAGGGTTAATCTCAAGGGTCTACTAAGGGAGATCATCAATAGTTCATTATGGCATAAATTGTTGGAACACTTGATTATGGGCTTTGCAACGTAGAGGTACGGTTATAGCTGCGAGCTTGAATAGTCAATCTGCTTTTAAGTTTTCTACCTAAGGAATCTTGGTTATACTCTAGTAAGAGAATTAGAAGTAAGGTCCCGTAATGCCTAGAGGTACTTCACCATGCTCTCCCTTTTCATGCCATATTCCCCCTTCACTTGATGCGCTACCAATATAGAATTTGAGTAGATGTTAATCCTCTTGGCACCGACATTTGTTGCAATCGTTAGTCCTACAATGAGGGCTTCATACTTAACCTCATTATTACTTATAAAAAATCTAAACTTAAGTTTATATAAGACCTTAGCACCGTAAGGACCTTGCAGGATAATTCCTAGTCTACTCCCATTACTTCGCACCCCTTCCTTGCCCGAGTGGAAGATCTATCCACATAGAGAGTCTACATTGGTACGTCAACATTATTAGGTATTTCCTCTTCTCTAGTATATTTGGCAATAAGGCCCACAAGAACTTAAGCCTTGATGGGCTATCATAGGTAGAACTAGATGCCGTGAGTGCTAAGCTTTAGCAAGTAACTTAAATATTCATCCTAATGTGATTGGCTTCTATAAGAGTGTTCACAGTAGTTAGTTAGTGAGTACAATGATGTGGTACACCTAGAAGTAAGGTCTAAGCTTTCAGGTGGCAATGACTACTATGAAGGCAAACTTCTTGACTTAGGTATATTTGACCTCTAGGCCCTATAGGACGTGGCTGACATAGTAGACTAGCTAGTGCTCACATCCATCAACTCGAATGAGTACTGAGGAAAGGGCTTAATCATTTACGACCAGGTGCAAGTAGAGCTCTTCACTAAGAACTAGCTTAGAGAGCACATGTGGGTTCTAGTGGAATTTCTTCAAAGGTGGCTTTGCACTCGTTTTTCCACTTAAATTTTGATGGGTTCTTTAATAACTTAAAGAACTCAGAACACTTCTCTATGCTTCTTGAGAGAAACTAAATGAGCGTAGCTCTAAACCCATGACGTAATAGAAGTCTTTGACCATTGTAGGGCCTTTATGTCCTTAATTTCCTAGATTTTATTGTGGTTGGCCTCAATGTTGCGTTTTATGAGCATATACTTAAGGAACTTATTAGATCCTATGCCAAGGACATACTTCTAAGGATTCGGCTTCATTTGATACTTTCACAATGTGTCAAAGGTCTTGTGTAGATTTGTAATGTGGTCAGATTTTTTCTTGCTTTTGATGGTCATATCATCAACATAAACCTTGACATTTCTTCTAAGCAGTGGTTTGAAGACTATTGTCACCAACCGTTGGTTTGTTGCCTTAGCATTCTTGAGGCCAAAAGGCATGACCTTATAGTAGTATGTTCCAAAGTTGGTGATGAAGGAAGTATGAACCTGGTCCTCGGGTGCTATGTAGGTTTGATTATAGCCAATGAAAGAATCCATAAAGCTAAGTCTAGCATGGCCTGATGTAGAATTGACAAGTTAATTGATCTGAAGGAGAAGAAAGAAATCTTTGGGATAAGCTTTATTTAGCTCGATGTAGTCAATGCATATTTGCTACTTGTTGTTCGATTTCTTCATGAAGACCATGTTGGCGAGTTGGTAGGGCATTGCTGCTCTCTAATGAACCTAGCCTAAACGAGTTTTTGCACCTCTTACTCTATAGCAACCTACCATTCAGGTGTAAAGTATTGTTGCTTTTGCTTCATTGGTTGAATGCATGGTCGACCCTTAGATGGTGGGTAGTTTTGGGAATATTGATTATCCTAGGCATTTCATCTAGGGACACAGCAAAGATGTCTGAGTTAGTGTAAAGGAAAGTTGTAATGTCTTCTTTTTTTGTTTAAGGATAGGGGAGTCCCTATCTAAGTGATCTAGTTAAGGTGGTCACACATCGAATGACCTTACTCTTCTCTACCAGTTCCCCTTAGGTGTTTGTGTGATGTCAAAGGTGAAGTCAATATGCATGATCTTATCACATAAGATGTCATTTGAGGCAGATTGGTCGAGATAGCTTTTAGTCTTCGTATGTGATCTAACCCCTAAGGTTATGGGAAATTTCATCATAAGACATCTTTAGCTAATGTATGCATCAAATTTATTGAGGCTAAGATGTCCAAAGATGGTATGGTAAGAAGACTAGTGGTTGACAACTATAAAATAAATCATCTGTAAGGTGATGTGCTTATTGTTGGCTAACTAAACAGGTAACGTGATCATGCCTTTAGTTAGAATTGTCATCCCTCCATATCTAGTGAGACTCTACTTATATGGCTAGAGTTCTTTAAGTTTATCCTTCATTTTTTCATAAAGTAGAAAAGGATATCCATGGAGCTACCATTGTCTAGGAATGTTTTGTGGATGTCGAAGAACTCGATCTTTGCATTGATCACCAAAGGGTTGATGTGGGGGTACTTGATGCCCTCTTTGTTCTTATCAAAGAAGGAAATGGTTATATCTATTGTCAGTTTCTTAGGTTGGATGAAGAGTATCTCATGTTAGGGTTGTATAGAGCAATCCTCATCTAATAGCCTTAGACATCTAGTGATTGTCTACACCTATCCTTGTCTGCCTTTGCACTTTATGTTATCAGGTGTTTTGTCTTGTAGTGGTTAAAGTTGCTATTATGGTTCCTAAGTGTAGCATCACTAAGCTAGGAGAGGACGGTTTCGTTCTTTAGTGACGAGGTAGTTGATTCTGCCTTTGTAAACATGGTCTTCGACAATGTTCTTAAAGTGCCTATACTCATCGGTGTTGTGGATGCAGGCATCGTGGTAGTCACAAAATTTGCCTTAGGTAAGACCTTCAAGTGTTTCTCTGATATTCAAGGCACGAGTTAGTTGATTATAGACTTCATAGAAGATTTTCCTTAAGGGGCAAGTTGATGGGGTATAGGAGTGTAGCTGGGATGATTAGCGAATTTCTACTTTTACCTTTCTCGACACTTATAAGAAGATGAGGGATGGTCCTCATGAGATGGTGTCTTCCTACGTAACATACGGCATAGTGATGGTCATGGATTCTCTAAAGCTAACTAGTTAGCATAGTACTATTGCCTCGAAAATCTTGCTACTCGAGTCTAAGCTATAGATGATAGCTTAAAGAGCTATTTCAAAGTCTAGTTTAGGGATGAGTAGCTTCATGCAATTGAACCACTCAAGATAAGCCTTTATGGTTTTGTTTGAGTGCTGGCGTACGTTGTATAGCATGGAAGAGTCCCTATGCATGATAGGAATCAACTCTACAAACCTATCACTAGAAGCTGACCTAGGTGATTATGAGTACTAGCCTAAAGACTCTTTCAGGATGAGGATTCCGACATTAACCAAGATGTGTTACACTTCATTTGACCTGAGTGCTAAGCTATAGTCATGATAGGAATAGTTTTTGAGCTGTTAAACACCATATGTCTTCTTGAGTTGAGTAGACAAGCCATCCAACCAGTTGAGACCTCAAAACAGCACTTAGTGTCTAAGATCTAATCTGACCCAAATCAGTTCAGCCAATTCATCCATTCCTTTTTTTACCTCTACTAAGCTAATGTTACAATTGCCGAGCTACTTAAGACCTTGCACTCGTAGGAACAATCGTACATACACAATTTTCGGCTTGCCAACCATAATTTGACACGTATCCTTTGACACAACATTCTAGAAGGATTCTCTTAATTGCTATACTTTGCATTGTTTTTTCATTTTCCCCCCTTTACCATGTTTTACAAAATCTTTATTATTCAATTGTCATTTTTGTCTCTTGCTTTTTGTATCTAACCCTACGAAGGCCATATAAGAGCCTCATTTTCATATTATGTAACAATCAACTTCCTTCACTATTGAATATAAGAATTCTCCTTTAAGAGTAACCTTCGTGTTCTCTATATTACCTAGCTCTTATCTAGCTCCTTTAGCAAGAGTAAGAGGTAAGCGACCTTTTTATGTATAGTCGTGTGTAATATCAAGTGTAGAGTTATGTTGTGTGAGCTTATGGTGCATCATATCCATAAGCTACTTACGAACTTGCTAGTTTCTTTTGTTTTGTTTTCTTTCGTTGTGGTACGGCCTCCATGTATATGACCCTGAAGATGCATTAGCTTTATTAGTATTAGAGCACGGTTCTAAAAGGGAGTGTACTAGGTTACAGTAAAGTTTCATTTGTGTTTGCTACTAATGGCTACTGTATTCTCCTATAGCTGCTGTAGTGGTTTGTAGGTGATTCATAGAAGTTTTGTAAGAGTGTCTAAAGTAGGTTTGAAGGTTGTGACATTGAGTAGCATTGAGCTACAAGAGGAAAGGCGCAATGACTTATATTGCCCTATTTCACTCTACTTCTGATTGTGAAAGTAGAGAAAGTTGAATTCTATTCTATGCTAAGTTGTATTGGATATCAAAGTGATAAGAGTCATTTTAAGAAGTGCGTAGCAACTGATTGTGTGTGAGTACTTATTCTAAAGTAGTATTGGTCTCTATAGTTTGCAACTATGTATAGTATTAAAGCTACTCTTCTTGAAGAAGGTAGAAACAATAAGTAGTGCATCATGTTTGATTCAAGTGTGCAAGGCCTTACTGGTGACTAAGATAGTAGTACATAGTCAACAAGGCAATTTGTAATACTTTAAGATTTCGAGCTAGTTCAAAAACCTTAAGATCTAAGCTCCTAAATTTACGGTGTTAGACTAAGTTATCCGTTTTATTTTATACTTCACAATAAAGTTAAAAAAGTTAGACAAAGTAATTTAAGTAGAGTCAATTTGTCAAAATAAGCTATATAAAAATATTAGTTTGAAAAAAACGTTAATTTATCAATAAAGTCAATAATTATAAAATTTGACTTTTAAATATAGCGAGATATTAGAGATATATTAATTAACTTTCAAAAATAATAAGTGAAGTTAAATTATACATAATATACATTTATTTACATGTGATTTACATTATATGCATTAAATATATACATAAAATAATATTAATAATAAATTATTAAAATTAGGTAAAATAATAGAAAATTAATAAAAAAATTAAATGGATAAGTCACCAAATGATGTATCAATCTAGTATCAATTAGAAATGATAAGTTAACACTTGATTTATGAGGGTATGACATATGTCACTTATGAAAATGGAAAATTGACATGTGGTATACACATGTTCAAATTCTATTTAATTAGGCAATCTTCAAAAAATATAAATCAGACCCAAACCCTCCATTTCAATATTTGAAACTCTGAAAATAAAAGAAAACAATTTCAAAAAATTAGGAAAAATTAAAATAACATTAGAATAAGAAATAGGGTGGGGATAGGTCTAGGGTAGTTCGTGTATCAAACCACAACCTAACTTAAGGTGCCTTAGAGGTCCAGCAGAAGGTGGCCAGAGGAGGTGTTCCAATAAGGCGCGGCAGCCAGGTGGTGACCAGAGACGACTAGTTTAGTTGAACCAAAATTCCGCCAGTAACTTATTTAATTTTATAAAAATATCAAATGTTATTAATTAATTATGAAATTTGGTTTTCTGAGATTGTTTTAGGTGTTGATTAATTTAGTAATTTTATTTTAATTAAATAACTAGTGTAAATATGGTTTCCTTAAGAAAATGCCTTGTTTGGGCAAAAATTAAACTAATTTTTTAAAATATTAGATGATTTTGTTTCAAGCTTAATGTTTTTATATAATACACCTATTATATATATTTAATTATGGTAGCAAGAATTTTCAAAATTAAGCATGTTTACTATTTTTTTATAATTATTTTTAATAAAACTACTAATTTTATCAAATTGTTAAAATAATTAGTTTTTGATAAAATCAAAGTATGAGCCCTACATGTTTATACTTCTAAAAGTTTATAATGATATTTGGAATATGAAGTTTTTATCTTATACTTAAATTTATTTATTTTCCTTAATTTTCCATAATTTCGAGCTAAAACTGCTATTTTCATAAAAATAGATAATAGCCAATTTAGTGTAGTTGATGATCAATAATTAAACTACATATTTTTGTGAGTCCATAGGATTTTTTGTGAAATTAATCAAGCTCGTATACTATTTATTGTGTATTTTCCTTCTATAAATCTACATATTAGCTTTATATGTATTATAACAATTAGTACTATTAATATATTTATCAAATTTATTTCAAACGAACACTTTGGGGGTATATTAAGGGTTGCTAGATAAGTTTGGAGAGTATAATTTTTAGGGTTTTTAGTTAGTATTAAAGCTTAATTGGGCTAATTATGAGGTTACAATAACGCTTGATCGGATCGGTAATATGAAAGGGTATTTTTCAGTTCTTGACAATATTGATCAATTCTATTTCTTAAGATATATCAATAGTACTCGAAATAACGATTGTGACAATATAAAGTTTACTAAAATCGGATAATAAATGAGTAAGATACATTCAAATGAAGTTGAAAAACATAGAAATGAAAGCTCATAATAGTTTGGGTTCAACCCATACTTGATTTGAAAGATGTGTTTATATTTTTATAAGTGTGATAAGTAAAGAAGGACCATGTGATGACTTATAAGATATTGTACTATTACTAAATCTAAGTAAGTGGATCTAACCTATGCTTGAAGTAGATATATTATTACTCATAACACTACGTATTGTTTAATGTTGTGTTGATTGAATATGGGTATATCTTGGGTGGATTAATACGCTACTATAATGGATGCTAATGTGGTGATTTTGAATGATAGTAACTATATCTTGGTTAAACTGTTATATTGCTATGTTTGCTAATGATTTATGCTAATGTTTGATCGTACTAATCAGGGAATTTGAGTAATTGCTAACTTAATCTTTTAGGTATTCACCTAAGTGAACCCTAAGTAAGATATTCGAATTCCGCTAGGGAGAGTTCGAAAACTAGAATTAAATCACTAGGTTAAATAAAATTGAAAGACTAGTTTTGTTGAGTGATATACTTGAGTTGTTATTACATATCATGGTACAAAAAGGGACCTATAGGTCTAAATTTTCAAAATGAGGCTTCCAAGTGATCATGGAAAAAGTATGGGTTTATGAACTCAATTTTTTGAAGCATATAGGTTGCATTTCCCAAACATTGTGACTATTTTGATAATTAGATTTGATAGACTACAGTGTGTGGTCTAATTTGGTAATATTACCTCTTTGATTTGATGAACTATAATGAGTAGTCTAATTTTACAAAACAAAGTTAGGGGTTATACTCCCAAGTAGCTCCTTATTGCCTTTTTTGATAATGGTAGACTATAGTATGCAGTCTAATTTGGTATGGGTCCTACTCTCAAGTAGCTCCTTATTGCCTATAGATTACTAGATGTTGTATCCAAATGCCCAGCTATGTTGACTAACCAAATGAAGATTGAAGGGCATAGGATATCGGTATCGATGCATGCCACCTGCATGAACATAGCATATTTCATTACTAGTAGTAAATGCCCAATTAGGTGAATGCATATGTAAAGTTGAACTTGCGAGTTATGATTGAAATTTTTCAATTTTGATATATAACATTGTCTATTATATTGTTTGTTATCCACTCCTACTCAGTTTCAATAGTTGAGGGGATAAAATGTTTTATCCTTAAGTTAACTACCTTATGAAGGGCTTAACACTAATGGGGGATATATATACTGAGAGCATGGGTCAGAGTCAGCGAATTTTGTATGAAACCTATACTTAGTCAAGAATCTTATTATTGTGAAGATGACAAAAGAGAAAGCCAATTCATGTTTTTGATATAAATATTATGTTGTATACATAAGTTATAATAGAATATCTAGTTAAACTTCGATGTAACAACCCCTTTATCATGTAAACAGAGTTGTTTTTTGATGAATGAGAAGGTTGATTTAAGTTTTTAATAGGTATTCCTATATGATGGTGCATTTCGTACTAAGCCGAGATGTGACACAATTATACGCTTGGGTCAATTGATGATGTGCTTAATAGACTCAATGTCCTTATTGAGAGTCTAGTCATAGTTATATAAGCCATATGACAACAGCTACAAGGTGCACCTAATCATGCCCAAGTAGAATGTAAACAAGAGCCTAGGTATGGCTATGTAGGCCAAGTTGTTTGCTAAGCCCGATCACATAGGGCTAGAGGAGTAGTAGGTTACTTAGCTCAGAGAAGCCAGAGATGGAAGAAGTTGAGGAAGCAAATGTGGAAGAAGAAGAAGAACTTGATGAAGAGGCAAAAAGTATTATCAAATAGAAGGGCAAAGTTGCCAAGCTTCTTAAGGGCTTAACAATGTTAAGGTTTAGGTTTTGACCTTTCCAAGTGATAGAAATGTTGATGAATACCTAGAGTAGGAGGAGAAGGCCAAGAAAGTGTTTGATTGTTATAGGTATACTGAAGGTTTGAAGATTCGACTTGCGACCCTCACGTTTTTAGAATACGTCACCATATGATGGAAAAACTTGAATGTAACCAAAGAAAGAGATGGTTGACAAGGTGTGTGAGATCAAGAAGACATGAAGCAATTGTTAAGGAAAAGATTTGTACCCAAAACATACTTGACGACACCTTTGCCAAGGAAGCTAAACTGTGGATGATTATGTTAAGGAATTTTAGATGTTAATGATTTGAGCTGATGTAGATGAGCCTGAAGCTCACACTATATCAAGATTCATCTCTAGACTCAAGTATGAGATTTATAACATTGTAGAGGTACAGAGGTTCTATATTTTGGAATAAGCTATTAAGATAGCTTAAAGGGTAGAAAAGAAGAAGAGGAATGCCTTTATTTAACCTAATCTTAGCTCTTTGTAAACAACTATCTCACATTGATCTAGTTACCCTAGATTGAGAAGACCAAACTAAGTAGAAGAGAAGAATGACTGGTTTGATGGTAACAGAGCTAGCTTAAAGAACTAAGCTGATGATAGAAATAACCTAAAGACATTTGAAAAGGATAACCTTCAGGTTGCATGACAAGTGAGATAAAATGCTTTAGGTGCTTAGGTCATGGACATATGACTATTAAGTGTCCTAACCAATGTGTTGTGGCCCTCCAAGGTGATGAAGTGGATAGTACCAATGAAAGTGAACTAGAAAAAGATGAGAGATGTGAGAAGAACTGAAGTGGTGGAGGAGGAAGAGACCCATATTTATGCTGACCAGGGTGATGTCATGATGTTGGTATTGAGGCAAGTGCTAAGCTTTAACAAAGAACAAAGAGAGAACTTGTTCCATATAAAGTGTACCATGTAAAGTCAACTATGTACGATTATAGTAAATGGAGAGAGTTACACCAATGGTGTCACTCAAACCCTGTTGCAAAGATTAGGTCTACTGACCCTTAAGCACCTTCGATCTGATAGGCTATACTAGTTACATGATAAGGGAGCTCTATATATGACCAAACAAGTAGTTATGCCATTTTGTATTAGGAATGTCTATAGAGATGAGGTGGTTTGTGATGTCCCTATAGGAGCTTCACATTCATTGATAAGGTGGTTTATGATTTTGTCCCTATGTGAGCTTTACATTTACTGTTAGTGATAAGGATTATGGACTAATCACAGGCTCCCAAGCTCATAGGCTTCCCTAATTAACTCGCCGAACTATTCGAGGTGAGATGAGCATCGAGAAGCAATGCATTTCTCATTCCAACTTATTAAGCTACTTTACTCTCTACATCATTCAAGAAGCTAATGAAGTGATCAGCTAACATACCAAGCGGACCCCTCCATAATAGACCCTTCTCTAAGCATCGAATCATGATATAGCTAACCTCACCAGTGTTGAGGCTAAGCTAACAACTATCAGGAGTCAATCATCTAAGGCCAACCCAAAAATAAGTTACCCCCTAAGTCAAACCTAGTCCAATCCTAGCTATCTCAACTACCAAACTGCCGACGCTAACCTTACTTGATCGAAATTTGCCCCTACTTGGATAATATTGTCATGGGACCATAGAATTAGCAAACTATGCACATGTTGTCCTTTTTCTAACATCCATACTGTCCTTTTTGACAAAGGACATTCTTTTTGCATGATTACATCGATACCCTTGTAAATTATTCCCTTTTTTCCTTAGTTAGTAGGGTTCCTTTTCTGTAATTTCCTATAACCTAGGACTTGGGTATTATAAATACTTGCAAATTGTAATAGTTCTAGGGATAACATACAGAGAATACACTGAACTTTTACACTCTCTCGAGCTAAGTGTTCTTCTACTTACTCTTAAGCTACTCTTATCTAGCCCATTAAGCGTGAACTAGTAGTGAGTAACCTTCGGCCATACTTATGCATCATATCAAGTGTAACCCGAGCTCATGTGAGGCATTGATGCATCATATCCATCATTGGTGCATGAGAACCCTACTCAACCTTTGACTCTCATTTATCCTTTGAACCATCTTATAGTCTAAACCCATCCCTTGGTTACACATGATATTGGGCTCATGTGTTCATTCATAGACCCATATCATGTTGGTATCAAAGCCTAAATTATGTTCAAAGGCTAGCTTCTGCTACCTTTTTCTCTAAGTAATTTACGGTTAGTTTTTTGTGTTCGAGGTTTTTGTTAACATTAGTAGTTTGGTAGGTGAATAGTGTTAAAGACATTCGGTGCTTTATTTTCCCATGTTTCTTATATGCAAAAATAGAGTAGTTATCAACTTGTTCACTATATGTAGTTATGGGAGCATTAGTTACTGTTTTGCTATTGTTATTCACAAAAAGGACTCTTAATAGTATTTTTAAACATCGATTTTAGGAGTTAAACCAACAATGATAGATTCAAGTATTCAAGGAATTCTATGAAACCAAGAAAGTGGTGCTTGACATGGTCAAGGGCAAGAAGGAAGCTTTACACCTTAGTCATTAGGTGACTGCTTATATAGGCTTATCGACTTGGTGGCTAGTTTGATGACTGTTCCAAGAAGATAGACAACAAGATAGAAATAGCCTAACTAAAGGACGTGAGAAGCAAGTGAGGCAATGGTCAATTTGGCCAAGCTAATGTTTAACTAGCTCAGATAGAAGGAATGGGTAGAGCTACTAAGTATAGGTTAGCACTTGAAGAAATTAAAGAAGAAGAGGAAGGGGACGATGAAGTGAAGGAGTACTATGAGCTTGAAGAAAGGAATGTACAAGCCCTTAAGGTTAAAGGGTTGAGGATGCATATTCCAAGCTTTTCTAGAAGTAGAGATGCCAAGGATTACCTACATTGGGTAGACAAAATTGAGAAGTAATTTGAATAACACAAAGTGCCCGATAATGTAAAAGTTAGACTTATTGTGCTGAAGTTCATTGGTTATGTAGCCTGTAGTGGAAAAACTTGCAAGCCACCCAATGAAGGGAAGGGGAACGAGATTAGGAGTTAGGATGAGATGAAGAGGGTCTTGAGGGGAAGGTTTATGCTAAGCTACTATCTATAGGATGCTTTCAAAAGGTTACAGGTATTGAGGTAAGGAGGATCAACTGTTGAAGCTTATGTCAAGGAATTCCAAATGTTGATGATTTAATGCATTAGTGGATTAAAATACAAGATCGAAGATATCCTAGAAACCATAGATATTAGGACACTTGATGATGCAATCCGAGTCACCTAAATGATAGAAAGGCACAAAACAAGAAGGTTTTGACCACTAGTTAGCCAACTTGGTAATAACTGAACTATTCTAAGCAGACCTGTGCGAGCGGAACTAGGTAAGGTTATTGAGATTCGATCTGCGCAGACTACCTAAGTAGAGGACAAGGAACTCCTAAGGAAGTTTGAGAAAGGCAAGAGTTTAGGGAGGAAGACAAGTGAGATAAAGTGTTTTAAATGCTAATAATTTAGACACATGGCTGCTTAGTGCCCGAATAGAAGCATTATGGTGATCTAAGGCAAGGTGCTAACTATCAAAGTAGATAGTATTGATGAGGAAGTAAAGGAGCTAAAAGAGGATGGATAGGTTGAGTGGTTTGATGAAGAAGTTATCTATAGTGAGGAAGGCACCTTTATGCCAACCACTCTAGTGTTAAGGAGGATAATGAGTATCAGTCCTGTACTCAAAGACAAATAGAGAGAAAATCTCTTCCACATTAGATGTAAGGTGAATGAGTCACTATGTGCCCTAATTATTGATAATGGGAGCTACATTAATGCAGCCTCAGCATTTATGGTCTTGTAATTGAAACTGTCGACCAAGTCCTACTTGAAACCTTATAAGCTCTATTGGCTTAGTGATAAGGGAGCCCTATAGGTGAACAAATAAGTGTCTATGCCAATCTACATTAGCAAATATCGAGATGAAGTGGTCTGTAATGTGTTACTCATGAGTACGTCCCACATTCTACTTAGATGACTATGGATGTTTGATCGATTTATGATATATGATGCAAGGAAGAATATATGTTCTATAGAGCATAAAGGTAGGAGGATGAAATTGAGTCCTATGACTACCGAGGAGGTAAAGGTCATGTAGTTCCAACTTAGCTAGACCCTGAACAAAGAAGCTTTGGTAATGGCTTGAGGCAAGTTGAAAAGAGAAATAAAGCTCAAAGGAACAACCTATCTGCTGGTTTGAAGGATACTAAAGATGAGGTTCGAGGAGAGAAGCAACCTACTAAGGTGAAAACATTACTGGAAGACTTTGTCAATCTATTCCCAAAAGAGCTATTGAAAGGATTGCCTCCTATCCAAGCTATCGAACATGCAATTGACTTACAGCCAGGAGTCATACTACCAAATAAGCTTGCCTATGGGTTAAACCATGAACAGGCCCTCGAGCTACAAAAGCAAGTAGATGAGCTACTGAAGAAGGGTTATGTACATAAGTCCCTTAACCTTTATGCCATGCCAGTGTTGTTGGTGTTGAAGAAAGATGGGTCTTGGAGAATGTGTATAGATAGCCAAGTAATCAATTGAATCACCATCAAATATAAGTATTGTATACCCAGGCTTAATGACATACTAGATGAATTAAGTGGAGCAAGAGTGTTCTCCAAGATTGACCTTAAATCCGGAAACCATCAAATTTGAATGTGTGAAGGTGACTAGTGGAAGACCGCATTCAAAACATGTCATGGATTATATGAATGGCTTGTAATGCTGTTTGGACTATCCAATGTATTGAGTACATTTATGTATTTAATGAATCATGTGCTTTGAGACTTATTAGGAAAGTTGTCATAGTTTATTTTGATGACACCTTGGTGTATAGTCCCAACCTAGAGACTCATCAGCAACATCTGTCAGGACCCTAAAGGGGGCCTAGTGGGATTACCTAAAATTTCCATAACATGTATGCACCCATGATATGAAAATCATCTTGCAAGTCAGAGATTGCAAGACTCTAAATAATTAATCACTAGGGTTACAAATTTTTATGTAATTAATTTACTGTAGAATACAAATATAAATAACTATGGGTATCCGTTATCCCACAGTTCCTCAGAACCGCAGAGAATCGGTATCCCCTACCAAATAATAAGACAGGATTACCAACATTATAAAATTGCAGGTAGAATTAAATTATATTAAATTCTAACATGTGAATATTTTCTACAAAGAGTCTTTATGTATTACCTATAAAAAAAATCTCAACTAATCCTAACACTAATGTACATATCTTCATCTCGCCCTCAGCACTCGAGACATATCCCAATCCCATCGTATGTAAACCTGCAAAGAAAACTAAGGGGGAATGAGCATGAAGCAGCTCAGTAAGTTCATTCCTCACCACTACCGGTCAAGTAAGTTTTCACACATTATTATCACACATGCAAGCAAGCTATCTACATACATAATGAATACAGGCGTGATGAATGCAAGCAGCACATCCATAGGAGTCCGGAACTATGGAAGGTGTAGAATTACGTCGTCCACACTTCGATTATCCCCTGTACTTACCCGTACAGGGCACCTCAGCTTACCCACAGAGGCTACCTAGGGGCACCACCCCACTAGGCAAAACTCGACTATTACCCTAGCCGAGAAAAGAGTTTCAATCCAAATAGGGGGAGTCCGAACTAGGACTATCCACCCTCCAAGGCCACTCGGGCACAAACATGCGAGTCCTCTCGCAACCAAAAATAACCAAGGCCTTTCAGGCACAATAAAGCGAGTCCTCTCGCTATCAAGTGGAGAACCCATGCTAGCTTTGCCTTAACGTTAAAAATACTATTTATGGCTCCACAAGCCCTTACAGTGATCATGCGAAAATTTGTTTAAGGTTAGAAAAGCTTTTGCCAAAAATACTTTTCTTAAGATTTTTGCAAGGCTAGCACTCTCCATTCATACCTTTACCAAGTCATAGACATGCGATGAGTAGAACCGGTTATTTGGGTCAGACATTTATATTTATCAATTTAAAAATGTGATCACACAGATGATGGCACACAAACAGAACAGTTATTCAAATATACAAGCAATAGCAAACAACAAAACATCATACAAATAACACGCACAAGCAAGTAGCAGGTCATCAGAATTCCCTCACCTGGATTATTGCTCATTCTCCAAGCCTTTAGGGTTTCCAAGACTCGATATCGAACGCCTAAATCAAAATGGTAAACCTTATAAGTGTTCTGAGAATTTAGACTCCTTAGTCAACTAAAAGTCTATTGTCGTTTATCTAGTTCCCTCCAATATAACCCGAGTATAGTATGTATAGGGTTACCATGCTCCATGAGATTAATAGTAGCTATTTTCTTATATTAGTAAGGTATGAGGCTTCCTTTATGTATTTTGTAATCTTTTTGTTCTGATTCCGATATTTGCGAGCTTATAGTCGTTTTTCATCGTTTTCGGACTCACGTTCACACAGTAATGTCCGTTTTAGACGTTAAGACCCGTGCTTTACGATATGAACTAAATTTAGAGAAATTTTAACTATGAAAACTTAATTGCTCTTATTACTTATATTTATATCTTTTATTTATACTTAATGAGTTAGTTAACCCTTAAATCCTTATACTTAGAGGATTTTACTTTACTATTACTAATTCATGTACTTAATTAAGTATGATCCAATTTAGAAAGTGTATTAGGGTTTACTAATTTAGGATCCTAATTATGTTACTCTCTTCTTCTTTTCTTAGTTTATAATCCATGCTTATGTCATGCTTATATCATCATTTGCTTATGTCATTGCTTATGCCATCTTTTGCTTATGCCATGGCTTATGTCATCATGTGCTTACCTCATCACTCACCTCATCATTTAATTACATAAGCATTACCTTAGGCTTAAGTCATATGTACATGTCTTATGTACATATGCCTTATACATACATATACTTATACATCTACATATACTTATACCGTATTTATACATGTATTCCCACTCATATACCTATACGGTCATATACGTATTTTTATACACAAATTCGTATGCCTTATTTGCCCTCTTAAGAAAGCTTCACAATTTCATTCTTTTTGTATTTTAAGGGTATATTTGACATGATATATGTATGTATAGTTAGTATATACCTTGTTTTAGGTTATGTACATATTGTATACTTATGTACAAAGGTATTTATACATGTATTATTCTAGCATATCCTTTTATACATATACTTAAGGACATATGCACATGCATATCCTTCTTCTTCTTCATGATTCCTAGATTTCTACACTTAAAAAGGAGAACTTTGTGCTCTTTTCTTCAAGACAACACTAAACACATAATTACTTATCTAATCTATCTAATTAACTAACTAATGAAGGAGATAAAACAAGATAAGTAACTTAGATACATACCTTTAATTGTGTTGGTGTTATGGAGACAAAAATGAAATTGTAAAGGTAAAAGAGGAAGAAGATGCTCACGGCAATGGAAGGGAATTTTTGTTTGATTTCTTTTGTTTTGTTTTCATTATGGAAGAAGGCAAATGGTGGGACCTAGAGGGGAGAAATTGTGGACGGCAATTGAAGAGAGAAGGAGGAGAAAAAAAATAAAAAAGGAAGAAAAGAAAAGCCATCATTAAGTAAGAGATATTTTCTTTATCTCTTTAGTCTTTTGTTGACTTTTCAAAGTGTTGACTTTAGTCAACATGTGTTGACTTGGTCAACATTTTGACCTTGGTCAACATGCATTATCTTGGTCAACATTCCTTAAGCTTATGTAATTTTGTACACATAATGTAGTAATTAAGGGAAATTAAGGGAAAAATGAAGGAAATGAGAAGAAATGAGGTATTTGATGAATTGATTAGTAAGAGTAGATGATGAAATCTTACTTTAAGTATTTATAAACCATAAATATCATTTGGTAAACTTCTTAGTATAATTGAGATGAAAAATAGCATTTAGGGTATTAAGGTTTACTACATTTAACCTAATCTTCAACTATACCCTTAACTCTAAGTGAGACTATCTTAATCATATACTTAAGACATAAATGTAATCTATGATTCATTATCTTAGTTTCTAAGGTATCATTTAAGCATTCTAAATGTTTATGCATGATTGAGGGTTATCTCTAACTTTTTACTAATGATTTAGCAAAATATAAGCATTATATTATCAATTAGGGTTTTAGGGTATATCATGGTGAATTAGTGCTTTTATATCCTTAAAGTTATGGTTTTAGGGTTCTTATTACTTTAAGACACCATCTCTAGTGTTTTTACACATTTAGGGTTTCATATATTCTTACGCGATTAAATTTTCGATTGTCATCTTAAGGTTTTGATAAGGTTCGAGGTTTTAGGGTCTTCGTATGTAGTTAGGGATTCAATTGATGATTTAAGGTTCTTCGTATCCACTTTAGGTTTTGGATTGAGATTTTTATTGGTTTTAATTCTCACTGGCTCTTTTGAGTTCGGGAAATTATCTACAGTTTAGACGTTTGTTTCTATACTTAGAAGGCTAAATTCGCAGGGTTTACAACATCTCCAAAGAGTCTTCACAAAACTCCAAGCTAAACAGAGCTACACCAATCTGAAGAAGTACGACTTTTGCTAACCTAAAGTGATATTCTTAGGGTTTGTTGTTAGTGGTGGTAGCATACGAGTTGATGAAGAGAAGATTAAAGCAATCACCAAATGGCTAGTACCAACCACTTCGGCTAACATAAGGAGTTTCCATGACCTAGCATCATTCTATCACAGGTTTATAAGAAGTATTAGTACGATTGTGGCCTTACTTATCAAACTCTTAAAGAAGAATGTTGAATTCATATGAAGAGAGAAAGTGTAAAGAAGTTTTGAGGAGGTGAAAGAGAGGTTGACCATAACCTTCGTCTTAGCTTTGCTAAGCATTGATAAAGTTTTTGAAGTAGAGTATGATGCATCTAGACTAGGCATATGTATCATGTTGATCTAAGAAGGCTAACCTATTACTTACTTTAGAGAGAAACTTTGAAGAGCTACACTCAACTATTTTGTCTACGATAAGGAGTTCTACTCCTTAATTCGAGCCCTAACGGTATGGCAACACTATCTATTACCCAAGGAATTTTTTATCTACACCGACCATAAATCCTTGAAATATTTAAACAGCCAACCAAAGTTGTCTCAAAGACAAGCTAAATGGGTCAAGATCATGGAGGGATTTTCCTATGTCATGATATATCAGAATAGGAAGAACAACGTAGTAGTTGATGCCCTATCGAGATGACATACCTTCTTGACTGAACTGCAAACAAGGCTACTTGGTTTTTCAACAATAAAGAATTTGTATGCTAAGGATCTACATTTTGGTCCTATTTATGCCCGGTTTGAGGAGGGACAAACTTTGGATGACTATTACAGGGAAGATGGATACTTATTCAAAAATAGAAGATTATATATCCCATCTTATTCTATAAGAGAATTGCTAGTGCGTGAAGCACATAGGGGTGGATTGATAGGACACTTTGGCTAGTATTGAACCTATGAGGCACTCTCATCTAGATTCTTTTAGCTAAGGATTAAGAGAGATGTCCAATCCGTACTGGAAAGTTGTGTGACTTGTCGAAAAGCAAAGAACCATGCTGAGTAAGGACTCTATCTACCCCTATCCTGACCAAACCCTAATTAGAGTTGAGTATGGACTTCATGTTGGGGTTACCAAAGATGTCTCAAGGGAAGGACTCCATCACAGTGGTCATGGGTCGATTTAGTAAGATGGTACATTTTGTGTCTTGTTCCAAAACTAATGACACTTTGGCTATCTCTTTATTTTTCTTCTAGGAAATAATCAAGCTTTATGGGGTTCCCAGGAGCATTGTTTTAGACCAAGACTTGAAGTTCATAGGCCACTTCTAGATGACACTATGGAGGCAAATGGGAACTAAGCTATTATACAACATGTCCTGCCATCCACAAATCGATGGATAGACCGAGGTTGTCAATAGAACAATAAGAACTTTGCTACGTATTACTATCGGACGGAAGATCGGTGATTAGGATCTATACCTACCAATCATTGAATTCGCTTACAACAAAATAGCCCATAGCATGGCAAACAAGTCTCCCTTTAAGATAGCTTATGGGTTTGATGGATTAGGTTCCCTTATCAAGACTTGATGATGACCTGCCAACTATAGAGAGGGTCAAGGCCATTAGAGTTATGTACTAAAAGGTGGTAAAGCAATTAAGTAAAGCTATTGCTAAGCTTCAGAGGAGAAGTTGAAGATGGAAAAAGAGAGAATTCCAACTAAGTGATTTAGTTTGGATCCACCTCAACAAGGAATGATTCCCAAATTTGAGAAAGAGCAAGTTATCTCCTAGGGCCAATAGACCTTTCAAGGTGCTTAAAAAGATTAATCCTAATGCTTACTAAATTGAACTACTTAAGGAATATGAAGCCTCAAACTCCTTCAACATTGTCGATCTCCAACTATACCTTCCCAATGACAAGTAATCTAGGGCCGAGCTAGATTTGATCCTAAATCTCAAACAACTCGAAGGGGATGATAAGGATCAGGGACTAATCATGCACTCTCGAGCTCATGGGCTTGCCTTGTTGGCTTGCCGAGCTATTTGAGGTGAGTTGAACACTAAGAAGCAATGCATTCCTCATTCTAACTTACCGAAATACTTCACTTTCTACATCATTCAGGAAGCTATTGAGGTGATTAACCAACATGTCGAGCTAACCCCTCTACAACAGACCCTAGTCCAAGCATCGAATTAAGATATAGCCAACCTCACTAGTGTCGAGGCTAAGCTAATAGCTGTTAGGAGTTGATCAACTAATGTTGACCTAAAAAGGAGTTACCTCCTGAGTTAACCCCAGTTTAGCCCTAATTGTCTAAGCTTCTGAACTGCCGATGTTGACCTTATTAAATTGGAATTCACCCTTGCTTGGATAATAGTGTCATGGGGACCACAAAATTAGCAAACCACGCATGCACTATCCTTTTTCTGACATCCGAGGACATTCTTTTTGCACGATTATATTGATACACTTGTAAATTATTCCCTTTTTTCCTTAGCTAGTAAGGATCATTTTCTATAATTTCCTATAACTTAGGAGTTACCTTAATTAGGTACTATAAATACTTACAAATTGTAATAGTTGCGAGGACAACATATAGAGAATATAATGAACTTTTATACTGTCTCAAGCTAAGTGTTCTTCTGCTTACTCTTGAGCTACTCTTATCTAGCCTATTGAGCGTGGACTAGTGGCAAGTGACCTTCAGCGATACTTGTATGTCATATCAAGTGTGACTCAAGCTCATGTAAGGTATTGGTGCATCATATCCATTGTCAGTGCATAGAAACCCCTACTCAACCTTCGACTCTCATTTATCCTTTGGACCCAACCTTTGGTTACGTATGATATTAAGCTGATGTGTTCATCTACGGACTAGTATCAGTTCGGAAGACCTTGGCTATTTGACCAGCATATCACATATGATCAGTACAAGAATACCTATAACTTTACAAAGGATGGCAAAAAGATAGTACTATAACCAATGACCCAAAGCTAAGTGAATGAAACTTATAACCACCTTACTTGAGCTAGTAAGAAGAGGGCTTTAATATTGAGTCGATGAGAACTTTGAGCTATTGAGAAGAGTGATGAGCCTATGTTCTTGTTGATTAGATGATTATTAGATTTAAGAGACTTGGATGATGTGCCAAAAGAGGTTCAGAAGTTGATGGATGAATTCTCAAACCTATTCCCAAAAGAGTTACCTAAAGGACTACTACCAATCTGAGGCATTGAATACTGTATTGATTTACAACTGGGTACAACTCTACCGAATCGACTTGCTTATAGAATGAATCTTGAGTAAGTTACCAAGCTGAAGAGATAAGTGGATGAACTCATCAAGTAAGGATGTGTGAGGGAGAGCATGAGCCCTTAAGTTATGTTAACCTTGCACGTTGCAAAAGAAGATGGTTTATGGCGGAGGTACATTAATAGTTGAGCTATCAACTGAATTACTATTAAGTATAAATATCCCATACTAAGCCTCGATGACATGTTAGACAAGCTTCATGGTGCTTGAATGTTTTTGAAGATTGATTTACAAAGTGGCTACCATTAGATCTGCATTAGACTAGGAGATGAATGGAAGATTGCATTTAAGGCTAGACATGGTCTCTATGAATAGTTGGTTATGCCATTTAGCCTTATCAATGCATTAAGCACCTTCACGAGGCTCATGAACCATGTGATGTGCCCTTTTGTGAACCTTATGAGTTTTTATTAACCAAAAGCAAAGTAGGATAAAAAGGCCTTTAGATAGTCCCTAAAACCACTTGGAAATAATAATGAAACCTTAAGTAAAAGAATCGAACCCTAAACATTAAATCAAAACCCTAGAGGAAGCAAGACCCTAAAACCCTAGTTATAAAAGTAAAACATTAGAAACCCTAATACTCGAGAAACCTTAAAACAATAACAAAACCCTAAAAAGATTGTTAAGCCCCAATTGAATGACCAAATTCCTTAACATGACAATTAAACCCTAATCATAAAGTTAAATCAATCACCAAATGTAATCTAACTCTCCAATCACTTAAAACCCTAAGTTCCAAGCACATATGCAAATCAAATAACAGACGTCAAAACCTTAAGTACACATGTAAGATACTTAGACTATCTAAAGTGTAATGCTAAAACATAACGAACCCTAAACATGCCTAAATTACACTTAACTAGCCTAATTAAGCTTAATTACAATCAATTACCCTAAACAAACCCTAAACCATAACCAACCTTCATTACATATTAATTAACAACAAGTCAAACTTGATTAAAGATTGAAGTACAAGGGGATTAATGATGCCTTAAAATATCTTGTCCTTTGGGGAGACAAGATCCTTTCTTTAATTGGTAAAAAGCAAACAAGTACCATGGTCACAAATATGAGCAAGTCCTTCACTACCTAAATTGCTCATAAATTATCCCCCTACTCTCTCTCCCTTGCATCGGCCATTACACCTCCCTCAAACCCTCATTTTTTTTTTATTTTACACACATAACACTCCTTACGAATCACTCTTAAAAACTCTCTCGAAAACTTACTCCAAAAATACTCTCAACCTCACTTGACTAGCCACCCCATACACCATCACCACCGGCCACTCTAGCTTGACCACTCTCTCACCAAACCACCAACCACTAAGACCTCCACCACCTTTACTCTCTCCTCTAGTTTGTCAACACATACACACACACATACTCATATACATACACAAACTCATAGCACATATACACAAAAGGAGGCCATCCATATGTAACTCTAGTAAGTGCTAAGTTCAACTCTTTGTTTTTCCTTAAGATTCATGATAGTCCCTTACATTCTAGACTCTTGTATTACTATGTACATGCAGAACTTTGTGTTTTAGGAAAGTATAATGAAAGCTAGGTTAGAATAATGCGTGAACTAAACTAAATGCTTTATGTAGTAACATAAACTTCTAGTGTAAGTTGATCATTAGTAAGTTTTAGTGAGGAATCATCTAAAAGGAACCCCATAACCCTTGTTTCAAGTGTATGCCACCACCTTCCTTAGGGCATTTTAAATGCTTTCTCTTCATATTTGATAAATACACAACTTATATTAGCAAAAAACATAACTAAGATGAGGGAAAAGCACTAAAAGATGTAATATGTGAGATGTGTGATGGAAACCCCCAAAACCCCACCTTGGACACCACTTGTATATGGAATCAAATCATTAAATTTTAATTTATTAGCTTAATAACATGATTATTTGGTGTAAAGTATGGTTGAGGACTTGATTAATCAAGTTAAGTAGGCTAATGATGAAATAGGACCTAAACTAACTTAGTTAGTAATTAATGACTTGAAAATGGTATGAAGGGAAGCCTTGATGATCATGACCAGATCTGTAAAGTTGATTAAAATGGACTAAACTTAGGGCCAACGTTAAGGTTAAGCCAAAAAAGACAAGTGGGTTTAGCCCTAAGGCCCTATAGTGCAAGTTAGTCTAAAGAAGCCCCAAAAGACCTAAGTTTAAGACCCAAATAAGAGGGTGAACAAATTTAAACCCTATAATAAAAGGCTCAAAATAAGTTATTCAAAAGGCCCACTAAACCTTATGGCCTATCCAAGACATCTACTATAGGCCCTATAACGAGTTAAAGCCTTAAACTTAAGAAAAAAGCCCATTTAGGCCTATAAGAGCAACACTAATGCTTAAGATGAAAATTTAAAGTGTCGAACAGAAAAAAGTTCACTTAAAATACTTAAGAGGAAGGTGAAAATATTAAGTGCAAGTCCCAAGATTAAAAGCAAAGCCCAAAGCGCAAAACTAGATATAAACCTTAAAGTGACCAAACTCACCCTTTGGGTCCATGACCTTATAAGGCCTAAACCAAAATCTTACTAACCTAAAATCCCAAAAATGACCTCGCAAAATGAAAGAACATATGAAAACTATGAAAAATGACTATAAAATCACTAAAAATGGACTTAAAGCGAAGAAACTATGCCCCAAATATAAAAATAGTTAAAACAAGGATCTAAAGCAAGAAAGTGTAGATAGTTAGTATATGTAGGATAATTATATACTTTAAATGTATTCTATTGGTGATGAGGACTCTAAGTTTAGCATAGTAGAGGATTACTGGGATTGTTAGATTTCATGGCAGAATGAGTATACCAACCCTTGTCTTATCTTACTTGTAGTTATAGTATAGAGCACCATTTAATTATATATATACAAGAGATGGATATGCTTGGGGTTGGGATTATATGCGTGTTTTTGATTTGGTTATACTTGCTTGCTAAGAAATGATAAAATATTTGAATTTCAAATTAGATGTTACATTAGTAAATAAGGCTTTGGATTGTTTATCATATATATATATTTGGTTAGCTACTTGCTAACTAGAACAATAGCTACATGACATTAATGAAAATTGGCCATGCATTGCACGTTTATGCATTTATTGTATAGGGCATTAGCATTACGTAGTAGAGTGGGAGGTCATACATTTTAAATCCATTATTGTTATATATTATTGTTGGTTTGTATAGCTTACTCATGTGAAGTGTTCTAACCTCAACCTTTAGGATCTACTTGACTTTAGGGAATGCTGCCCTATCCATTGCTTTAGGTCTATTGAATAAGAGATGAACATGTTTAGACAATAGATGTGGAGACCGAGGTCTTAATATGCCAAAATACTTCCTAACCTAGGCAACAGTTGGTACAATACTTGATAGGAATCAACCACTTGGACTGATCATGCATAGTCGAGCTAGAAGACTCCAAGAACTTGTTCGGAGGATACTAACTCCAGGCTATGGTTAAAATGGGGATTCCTATCTTGAGCTGGTCTCTTGCAGACCTAACTATCAGATCCACCCCTGTTCAACAGCAATGCTTTATCCTAATAGACGACCTAAGAATAGTTGAGGCATGCTCCCAATTCGACTACAAGCATCCGACCCTGAATCGAGCTAACTTCTCTTCAAAAGAACTAATTGGTCCCTAGCCCAGTCCAGATCAGGCTAGCCCCTAACTGCTAGCACTTTCTATTTTGTCTACTTTATATCTAGTCCTAACTCCCATCCATCACATGATACATGTCTTCAAACACGATCTTTCCTAAAGGATTCTTTACTTTTTTGCACTAAATATTCTTTGTCTCTTTTACCTCCTTTTAGTAAGTTTCATGTAACCTAATTGTAGAATACCCTTTTTGTCTTTTCATACGTATAAAGTAACCCTAGTGGATGGGTATATAAAGCCCTACTTCTTGTACGTAGACAATCAACTAATCAATATTAGATTATTTAAGCATCTTTTAAGCTACCTTAGTATTCTCATTACACTTCAACTCTTATCTAATTCATTTAGCAAGGAGTAGTGGTAAGTGATACTTTAATTCGAACTAGTGTGTCATATCTAGCAGATTGTAGGTTATATAAGATCTTGTTGATGCATCATATCTAGTTAGATAGCATACAAATTTGTTGAAACCCCCATTTTATTTCTTTATTCTTGCATGTTGTGTGCCTCACTATGTGTCCGACTTCGGAGATGCAATAGTTTCACTGGTATTAGAACATGGTTCCAAATGGGAGTGTATGAAGTTGCAGTGAAGTTTTGGTTACCTTTCCTATTCGTAGCTATTATGTCCCTTCCGTAGCTACTGTAGTGTGTTTGTGTGATAGCAAGTATGGTTTGATTTTTACTCTATTTTTCATTGCAAAAACAAGGTAAGTTATTTTTATTCTATTTGAGTGACTATTAGGTATTAAAAGTTGTTAGTAAATTTTCAATCTAGCGAGAAATATTGTACTATGTGGGATTCGAGTGTTTAAGGTGTTATTGGTGATCAGAGTAGTGGTGCTCAACCTAGTCATGATTATAATGATAGTAACACCCCAGGGTTTGTTGATGACAAATTAGATAGACTCACAAACCTTGTTGAAAGTCTAGTTACAATGATGCGAGCTAACAGGCAATAACCCTAGGGTATGCCGCTACAAAATCTACCCATTCAAGAGAAGGGTTATGGCTAAGCTAGTCGAGCCCATCGCCCAGTTTGACCCCCTCAAGCTAGAGGAGCTACTAAATGAAGACTAGAGTGAGAGGAGATCGAGGAAGATGATGAGGAGATGGATGTTGAAGAGTTTAGGGAAGAAGAAGAAGAAGCTGACTATTACGAAGTATAGGGATAAGGACACTGAGCTCCTCGAGGACTAGATAATGTTAAGGTTTAAATTCCACCCTTCAATGGAAGTAGAGATGCCGATGAATACATTGAGTGGGAAGAGAAGGTTGAGAAGGTGTTTGACTATTATGGGTATACAAATGTTGTCAAAGTCTAACTCATTGCATTGGAGTTTACTGGGTATGCCACAATGTGGTAAAATAATCTAAATATAGCCAGAGTAAAGGATGGAAGACAAGGTGTTAGAACCTAGGATGAAATGAAAAGGCTATTAAGGGGTAGGTTTCTGCTCGAGACGTACCTATAAGATACGTTTGCAAAGTTGCAAAAGCTTTGCTAAGGAAACCGGTTTGTTGATGACTATGTCAAAGAGTTCCAAGTGCTTATGATCTGAGCTGACGTAGAAGAACTAGAAGCCTCTATTGTATCAAGGTTTATTTCTAGACTCAGATTTGAGATTCACAACATTTTGGGAGCATAGAGGTTTTATACCTTAGAAGAGACGATCAAGATAACATAGAGGGTAAAAAAATAGAGGAGAAATGTTCTGAGTCAACTTGGGATAACATTCTCCCAAGCCCCTATACTACGTTGACTTGTTTAAGCCAAGCTGAGGAGGCCATACTGAGCTGAGGAAAGGAATGATAGATCTAATGAAAGTTGAGCAAGACAATCAAGCCAAACTAACGCTAGGTTGACCTCGAGGACATTTGAGAAAGGACAAACCTTTGGATGAAAGACTAACGAGGTGAAGTACTTTAAATGCTTAGGCTTTAGACACATGCCTGCTAAGTGCTCGAACCGACGTATCATAGTGCTTTGAGGAAATGTAGTAGATAGCACTGATAAGAGTGAACTTGAAGAGGAAAAGGATATTCGAGACGTAGAAGCTATAGAGGAGGAAGAAACCTGTGTTTATCTTAACCAACGAGAAGTGATGACCTTAGTTTTGAGACAGGTATTAAGCTCCTTATCGAGCTCCGAGGAAGACTAAAGGAAAACTTTATTTCATACTAAATGTACCATCAAGGGACAATTGTGCACCATTATAGTAGACGAAGGAAGCTGTACTAATGTAGTTATATAATCCTTTATGTAGAGGTTGGGTCTGTTGACCTCAAAGTATCCCCGACCTTATAAACTGCATTGGCTTCATGATAAGCGTGCTTTGCATGTAATTGAACAAGTGACCATACCAATCAGTATTGGGAATGTGTATAGGGACGAAGTAATATGAGATTTCATCCCCATGGGAGCTTCACATCTACTACTCGAACAACCTTGGATGTTTGACTGACGTATTACTCATGATAAGTATAAGAACACCTATGCCTTTATCAAGGATGGAAAAAGATTGTGTTGCAACCTATGACCCCATCTTAAGTGAATGAGACCTATAATTAGCTCACTCAAACTAGTAATAAGAAGACCTTAGTTATGAGTCAAAGAGAGCTCTGATCTACTGAAAAGGCTGATGAACCCATGTTCTTGTTAGTTAGGAGACTGTTGGAGATGAGGGAATTAGATAATGTTCTAAAAGAGATCCAAAGCCTACTACATGAGTTTTCTAACCTGTTTCTCAAAGAACTACCTAAAGGATTGCCTCCAATCCGCGGCATAGAGCACTATATTAATCTGTAGCCTATTATCATCCTATTGAACCGACCTACATACAAAATGAATCCTGAGCAAGCAGCCAAGCCAAAGAGATAGGTAGATGAGTTTATAGATCGAAGATATATGAAGGAGAGCATGAGCCCTTGTATGGTACCAGATCTGCTCGTTCCAAAGAAAGATGGTTCATAGTATATGTACATTAATAGTTGAGCAATCAACTGGATTACTATTAAGTACAAATATTTGATACCAAGGCTTAATGATATGCTAGATGAGCTTCATGGTGCCAAGATGTTTTCAAAAATTGATTTGCGAAGTGGCTACCACCAAATTCATATGAGACTAGGAGCTGAGTGGAAGACTATCTTCAAAACTAGGCACGAACTCTTTGAATGGTTGGTTATGCCATTTAGACTTACTAATGCACCAAGTGGATTCATGAGGTTGATGAACCATGTAATGCGCCCTCTAATAGAAAGATGTTTGGTCGTGTACTTTGATGACATATTGGTATACAGTGCTGACCTAAGTGACCATGTTCAACATCTTCGTGAAGTATTTGACATTTTACGAGTTGAGAAGTTGTATGAGAATGTGAAGAAGTGTTCGTTTTGCTAGAATGAGGTGATTTTCCTAAGGTTTGTAGTGTTAGGAGAAGGGATCCAACTAGATGAGGAAAAAATCCAAGCTATTCTAAAATGGTTGATGCTAAGGAATGTTATTCAGGTTCAAAGTTTTCATAGCCTAGCTTCTTTTTATAGGCAATTTATTAAGGACTTCAATACAATAGCCACCCCATAGACCGAGTTAACAAACAAGAGTGAAGGATTTAGGTGGAATGACCGAGTTGAAGAGAGCTTTAAAGAGATCAAGGAAAAGCATACCTCGGCACTTATCCTATCATTATCAAATTTTGACAAGCCCTTCAAACTAGAATGTGATGTATTAGGAGTTGGAATTGGTGCTATCTTGATGTAGGAGTGACAACCCATCGCTTACTACAGTGAGAAACTTAGTGGTCCTATCCTAAACTATATTGTGTACGAGAAGGAGTTGTACTCTCTTTTCTAAGTCCTCACTGTTTAGCAACACTATCTGCTATCCCGAGAGTTTGTTATTCACACCAGCTACAAATCATTGAAGCATCTTGGGAGTCAAAACAAACTCTGAAAGAGACAAGCCAAGTGGTTGGAATTTATGGAAAGGTTCTCATACGTGATTCGGCATAAGAAGGGAAGTGCAAATGTGGTCACTGATGCCTTATCACAGCAACAAACTTTGTTGACCACTTTGCAAACAAAATTATTGGGACTCTCATTCATCACTGAGTAGTATGCTAATGACCCTCACTTTGGTCGCGTTGTTGGACAATGCCAAGATGGACTAATCATTGGAGAATATTATCTTAAGGATGGCTATTTGTTTAGGGACCACAAACTATATATTCCAAACCACTCTATGCATAAGCTATTAGTCAAGGAAGCTCATAGTAGAGGATTATCTAGTCATTTCAAGGAAACCAAAACAACCAATCTATTAAGGGAAAGCTTTAATTGGCCTAGGTTGGCTAAGAATGTCCATAAGGTAGTTGGTTGTTGTGAGATGTGTAAGCGAGCCAAGGGGAAGAGAGAGCCCAATGGAGAGTACATACCTTTGCTGATGCTAACCTTACCTTAGACTTACCTTAGTATAAGCTTTATCCTAAGGTTGCCCAGACATCTAGAGGAAAAGATTCTATATTTGTTATCATAGACCGCTTCAACAAAATGGCACACTTCATCCTATGACATTGAACTAACGATGCTTTATATATTGCTAATTTGTTTTTATAAGAAGTAGTCTGACTACATGGGCTACTGAAGACTATTGTCTCAAATTAGGATACGAAATTCTTGAGCTATTTTTGGAAGACTCTTTGGAGAAGACTTGAAACTAAACTTGTATTTAGCTCTAGTTGCCACCCTCAAACTAATAGGCAGACTGAAGTGGTGAACAGGATGCTAGGCAATCTACTTAAAGCTGTTGTGGGAAAGAACTTAAGGGACTAGGGTCTATGCTTACCAATTATGGAGTTTGCATACAACCGAATTGTCCATAGCACTATTATGAAGACCCCATCAACTATTGAAAATAGTTAATCCAAAGTTGACTAAGCCCAAGAATTGTATGGATCTACACCAGTCTGTAACCAAGAAGATTGCTAAATTTAATTAGAGACAGCACGAAATTGGTAGCCTAGGCCATTGAATTGTTTCCTTCCACCTAAGAGACTTAGTGTGGATTTACTTTAGCCGAGAGTGATTCCCACACTTGAGACAAAGCAAACTATCACCTCAAGCTGATGGCCCATTCAAGGTCCTAAAGAAGAAGAAGATCAACCGTAACAACTACTAGATTAAGTTGCCTATTGACTATGGTATTTCCTCTAACTTCAATGTGTCCGATCTGATTCCTCACTAACCAACAAAAGAAAGAGTAGACATTGCCCCAGATTTGAGGAGAAATCTTTCCAACCCCATGTTAGATGATAGAAATCAACCCCTTGGACTAATCATGCGTAGCCGAGCTAGAGAACTCCAAGGACTTGCTTGGAGGATATTAGCTCTAAGCCATAGCCAAGATGGGGATTCCTATCCCAAGCTGGTCTCTTACCGACCTGACTATCAGACCATTACTTGTGTCAAATCCACCTTTGTTCAGTAATGATCTTTATCCCAATAGATGGCCCAAGAATAGCTAAGGTGAGCTCTCGATCTAACTACAGGCATCTAACCCCAATTTAAGCTGACTTCTCTTTGAAAGAACTAATTGGTCCTCGACTCAGTCTAAATCAAGCCGGCCCTTAACTGCCAACACTTTTTGTTTTGTCCACTTTGTGTCATAAACCTAACTTGCATCCACCACATAACACGTGTCTTCTAGTACGATCTTTCTAGAAGGATTCTTCACTTTTTCGCATTAAATATTCTTTGTCCCTTTTACCCCATTTTAGTAAGTTTCATGTAACCTAATTATAGAATACCCTTTTCGTCTTTTCATACATGTAAAGTAACCCTAGTGGATGGTTATATAAAGCCCTACTTCTTGTATGCAGACAATTAACTAGTCAATATCAAATTATTTAAGCATCCTTTAAGCAAGCTTAGTGTTCTCATTACTCTTCAACTCTTATTTATTCCCTTAGTAAGGAGTAATGGTGAGTGACCCTTCAGTTTGGATCGATGTATCATATCTGGCAAATTGTAGGCTATGTAAGATCTTGTTGGTGCATCATATCTAGTTAGATATCTCACAGATTTGCTAAACCCCCCATTTTATTTCCTTATTCTTGCTCGTTGTGGTGCATCTCCATGTATCTGAACCTAAAGATGCATCAATATCGTTCTTTAGACAATCACCAACAGGCTATCGTATGATGTTGTATTTTATATGTTTGTTTGCATTGCATATGTATGTTAATTCACTTACTTATCCCTCATTTGTTGGTAAGATAGAAAAGTTACTCACCAAGTAGTTATAGCTTAGCCCCTTATAGTTTGTTGTTGTAATAGGATCTTTGGTTGGTGTTAGGTTGGAAGATGCTCGAAGTTAGTCTTACCAACTTAGGAATGGTTAGTAAGAAGAAGAAGAAAGCTTGAGTAGTCACTTAAATGTTATTTAGACTCTCTAAGTTCATTTACATCTTTTAGTATGTTGAGTAGCTTAGACTACTAGTACTATATTATTTTGGGTCTTTACGACTTATGTTAGGGGAAACCTTATACCCTTATCTTTATTTATGTCATGTCAAATTTAGGTATTATGGTATAATTTATATTAAATGCTCCACTATTACTTGATATTAGTTTCCCGGTAGAAGTCAGGATTGTAAGACACTTGTATAGTGCATTGAAGGTTCTTAATCAAGAAGGGTACTTGATCATGGATCTTCTCGTATTACACAGCAATTCTGCCACAACTGAATTGCCCCTCTAGGTTGTGATAATATTTAAGTAGTATCAGAGTGTAGGTTGAATAAGTTAAAAATTCACCCTAAACATCTAGGGAACCTACTTAGTGAGCTAAAAGGGGTAGAATTAGGTTAGGATGTCATGCATGAACATCCTTCACTTAAAAGCAAAATAAAATCTTAATTGTAAGAAAACCCTTATGATTTTAGGAGGACTTTCCAACTCTAATGGATCGATGGCTTAAGTTCTAGATGGACGAAGATGAGACCTTCCTTGACTATCAATGCTACCTTCGCTTACTTTATGAGGATCTTGCCCTAGTAAGAGAGCCTTAGAGTATGAGTACAGTGCTGTCTTAGTAGAGGAGTAGACTCAACGATCACTAGAGATTCTAGCAATAGGAGATACTTATGGATTTAGACATGCTGATTTACACCAATACAGAGCATATTAGTGTCATGAAGCATGGGCCATGGGTTAAGGGACTTATTAGACCAACCCTAGAGGTAGCTTTCCTAGTTAGTGACTCTTACCGACCCTTAGCCCCAACTTTTGGCGAGTAAAGATAAGTCGAGCATAAAGTTGTATTCACTAGAGACCATAACAGTGACTACCTAGCCTTGTTAGCCATCAACATCCAATAAGTTATAGATGCCATATAGGAAGAGATGGAGTTAGAGTATGGCATGCCAGTCTAGTTAGATGATGAGATTAATGTACTAGAGGAGCTGATGTTGGAGGCCCCCACTCTAGACATGATGGGGTTGGATGATGATGAGCAAGATTTACCTTAAGATGAAGTTCTACATGAGCATGAACCCCCAGTGGTACCTAATGATGTTCTTAACCATCTTATAGAGCAAATTGATGAGGGAGATGAGATAGAGATCGGATAGCTTATTCTTGAGCCTCCAGCACTTATAGTAGAGGATCCAAAGGAGTAGGATTGGCTGAAGCTGTCGACTTACTCTAGTTTGGGTTCTAATGGTGATAGCTTTGATGATTTAAATGAGTTAAATTTCATAGATGCTAATGCTTATGCTAAATTTAAGTATGTTGGGGCTGGTTCGACTACTAAGCCGTAGAATTATTAGATGTTGACATGCTGTCACCAAATTCTAGATGTACTTTTCTTGATTTTGTACTCTAAGCCATGATGTAATGTTTATGAAATCTTAATGAAACGTTATGTTATATTTAGACATAGTAATGGTTTAGACTCACTCTCTTGAAGTGACCACTACTTGGTGTAACCTCATTATTAATGGAATTATTGAAATGAAATGTTTGTCATGTTCAAGCTATGATGTATTCTCTTATGATATCAATGTGAATTTGGAAATTGAGAAGACTTATGCACATAAAGCTTACTAAATCGTTTTTTACCTTAGGAATAAGCCAAGACTAGGTAGGCCCTTAATGAGGTAGGATCTTCCAACAAATCTACCAAAGCGAGATCCCTTAAGAGACCGTATAGAAGAGGTGCTAGTTACTGTATAGGAGATGTTACAGGCCCTTTATGGGAGGGTTAGGGTGCCACAAACTCCTATTATACCTACTATGCTAGTGGAGGAGGTACCCCCACTACCACCACCCTCATCTAAACAGGTGCACTTAGCCTCTATAGCACCCCTATACCTTAGGCCTTAAAGGTCCTTGATGCAATTTATTAAGTGTACTAAGTATTTTGATGGGGTAACTAGCTACTTAGAGGAGGCAAAAGATTTGCTTATGTAGATTGAGTGGACTTTTCAAGCGTTTGAGATTCCTCACTACCTATAGGTTACTTATGATACTTATATGTTAAGACTCCATGCTAGGACTTAATGGGAGTCAAAGAGGGGGATAGTTAGACAACCAATCACTTGTGAAGTGTTCAGGAAGGAGTTTATTGCAAATTATTTTCCTAAGACATTGAAAATGTTGTACCATGATGCTTTTCTCTCTATTTAGAGGGGGAACTGTATCATAGACCAATACGTGGTAAAGTTTAATAGGGTGCTCCAGTTTGCTGATGAGGATTTCCAGGTTAGTGACAGCCTAAGAATGCAAGTCATTGTTAGAGGATTGGATTTTAACCCTAGACACTGCATACGTATGTTTCGAGCATGAAACTTTAGAGAGACTATTGAGATAGCTTGGACGATTGAGGGAGCCGAGAATTCTAAGGATAAGCTGGAGAGGCTTAAGGTGAACATCTTTGGAAAGAAACCTTTTGAGGGACCCAATTTCATTAAGATGGGGAGGAAGATCATACTGAGGCATGGCCATCAGCTGAAGCTAGGTATGATAGGTTCCGGATCAAAGTCTGGTATAGTTAGATGTTAGAAGTGAAATCGAGGACATTAACCTAAAGAATGCCCCTAGCTTCAACATAAGTGTTTCTTTTGTAGGGATGGTAGTCATTGCATAGCTGAGTATCCTAAAAGAGCTACCATGACTTGCTTCATATGTAAGTAGATAGGACACATTGCTCTACCTTGCCCATAGAAGAAGGCTTTACCAATTGCCTAGTTAGCTTGCCTTATGGCTTTTTCTGGTCGCCTAGCAATTCACTGATAAGCAAGAGGCCTAGGACCCATACAAGCCAAACCAGGAGTGCCTATACATGCTAGAGTTTACAACTTGGAGGAAAAATGAGACTATGTAGATAATGGACTTGAGGAGGATACTATTGCCTTCAAAGAAGGAGACATTATAGACATTAGACTTATTGCAGGTATGTAACTAACTTATATTTTCCATTTAATGATAACTGTATTGGTTATAAGATATAAGATAATGTGAAAGATAATGAAAAAAGGAATTTAACAAGAGTTAAATGGTGCCTTCTAACTAACCATCTCAAATAATGAAAGCTATGATGGTTTAGGGAATATCTACGCCTCTAACTTACCTGTGTATACCTTGTTTAATATGAGAGTAACCTACTTCTTTATCATACCTAAAGCAGTTAAGCAAGTAGGACTATAAGTTATGGCTACGGTGTTTAGCCTTAGGATTAAGACCTTTATTAAGAGTATAGTAGTAACTTGAGAGATGGTAAAGGAATGCCCTTTGAGAATTCAAGATGGTGAATCTTGTGTCGATATGATAGTGCTTGAGATGAACAAGTATAAAGTCATCCTAGGTATTAGTTAAATGTTAGCAATGAAGGCCAAAGTAGATTATTAAAGCAAGGAAGCGGAATTTGAAACTTTCAACGGGATGAAGACTACTTTTTATGGACAACAAGCCATGAGTAAGTTGGGTGAAATATGCTTACTTAAGTTAAATTTAGATGAAGGATTCTAAGCTTAGGTAGAAATTGGATTAAACACAACCAAAACTAGCAAAGAGAAGCTATCACGACCTAAACAATATCATTGTTATGGTAGATTGCCATATATCACATAAAGATCTACGATCGACCTACCCCCCATTGATTATAAGCCTTCTATACGACACACAAGGCTCTTTCCACTCCATGTTACCATTAAGCCCATAGAAAAGTAATATCAAGCATGATAACTACAATTTATCATTTAATTACGAAAGCAATAAAGTTAGAGTGTAGATTAATAGAATTCCAAAACAAAAATATTACAAGATGACTAAAATCCTATAAGAGTTTGTATTATAAAAGTCTAACTATGGAATTAAGCTAAACATAATAAATAAATATATATAAGCTATTATTACAAAATTCCCTCCTTGCTTCCTTAAGCTCACAATCCCGTCTCGATACGAGACTCACCTCGGCATTCCTTAGCCTAGATGAACAAAGAGGTAGTCTTGCAACAAAATAAATCTATTGGGGTATAAGTTTACGCATACTGAGTTAATCTCTTTACCATACCATACAAACAATATAATTTTAAATGCACAACATATGAATGCATGAACACTTAGGATGCCAACCAATACATGTACTAACCTAGGAGCTGGATGCAACTTAGAATTATGCCTCCTATAGTTAGGGTTGGAGATAATTAACCAACACAAACCATGAATCGAGTTTTAGCACTTAGGTTTTTATTTCACTTGCACCAATGTACTCAAATCAACTCAAACATATATAATATATACACAAACTTTACTTTTAATACGGAAAATATACTTTCCTTCTCAAAAATCAAATTTAGCTAAAATCCCAAGTCTAATGGTATGGTGGCCTCTACAATCTACATCATACACCTTAAGTAGAAGTCACAAGACATGGCCCTACACTAATAGTTAGCATCCCTTGGCGCTTAGTAAGCTTGAAAGCTCTGGATAGAGACTTAAGGATACATAAATGGCATACCGTTGCCTAATCCCTATAGGAGGCCCCCCTCCTGTAAGCCCCTTCCCATTTTTCGCGTGAGATAGCAATTGGTATAGTTATAATATAAATATGAGAAATGCATGACTTATTGAATTTCTTAATTGGATACTTAATAAATTCATTTTCTACTGTGATCAATCATTTACATTCCATACAACTATGTATAACTATCATCACAACAATTCCCATTATTATCTTATTATCAAATCATGACAGTCAATCATAATATCATACACATGCATTGCTTATATCCTATAAGCAATCAAATTCATTACATAAATTTTAAGTGCATATAACTAAAATCAAAATCAAGCATAAAGTCATCGAGAATCATTCACTCAACCACAGCATATCAATTGTAATAATCCGAGGGTAGGTCATCTCCAACAATCGAGTCCCCTAAACATCACAAATATGATAGTGTTAAGAGTTTGAGATAAAATTGAAAGGCTAATCTAAAACTTTTTAAGTTACACTTTTAACTTAGTTTTTCATATTCTTCCCAATTGTACTTAAAACTTCAATCACATATAACCTTTTCATTTTAAATCCAGCTTTTATGATCTTGTAGTCGATTTTCATGGTTTTCAAGTGTTTAATGTGGTAAGCTTAGATTTTCGAGATAAGACCCGTAATTCTATCGATTATTCAGAAGTGGTCCTCATGTTTTAGTGCTCTTTTGGGCTTTGTTTGATTGTTGGGCTTTTTGTTATCTTAGCAAATCCTTTAAGCTTGGGCTTAAGACTTTATTCTAAGCTTAAAACACTCTTGAAAATCAAAATTCCATTCTTGCCCTATGACTTTAGTGCTATCAACATTTTCTTAGACTCTTATGTGGGTTTATGGACTTATTTTTAGTTTAAACTAACATTGGTGACTTTGTTGGGCTTAGGAATCTTTATGTAGGCTTCTTATGGGTCCTAAAACAAATTTTCTTGAGTGATTTAAGTATTGCTGAAAAATTTGGTGAAAGCCCAACTTGGAGTTCTAAGCTTATTTTGAATGTTTTAAGCTTGGTTTTGAGTTTTAAGTATTATACCCTTATTATACTTACTTTGGTTAGTCTTTTCACTTTGATTTATCATATTTTTTAGGTGATTTTTCTTAGGGTTCCACATCTGGATGGTTTGGAGTTGTAGCTTCCAACTTGGTTTTTCAACTTGTTTCATTATTTCCTTAAGTTTAGGTACTTAAGTTTAGGTGGTAGATCAAGAACCTATATTACTTATATTTCAACTCTAACTTAACTTCTCTTCCATGAGGTGATTATTTAGCTTAAGTACTAAATAAAATTTGTGAATCATGCACTTATCATAAGTTCTATAACTTAGCTTTCATCTCAAAAAGTTGATTTTCTCATAAAAACATTATGCAATGGATTTTTCTTTACCTAAAGCTTGATTTGAGCACATGTAACCAAAAGGAAATAAAAAATAACATCTAAATACCATACATACTCTACATGTCCAGCATGTTGCTCCTCTGTCTATACACATATTTCATAATTTTCTCAACTTACAAACTTCTATCCTAAGTGTTAGACATGTATTCATCATAATACCAACTTAATATACCCATTTTCCATCCTTTATGTAAGAGATTCCTAAGCTTACTACTTAAAGTAGTCCAACTATTTTACCATCTTATGTTCATGCCAATATTTTCATGAAAATGTTGTCTCTTAAACATGGCATACTAGAATACGTAACAAGAAAATAAACTTACTCGTCCTAAATGTTTAAGAATAGGTGGTTGTGTACTAAGGGTTCTCTTTAGCTCCTTATTTTCCTCCCCTTTTTTGCAAGCTCTTTTAGTAACCAAAGTCTTGATGTTTGAGATGGGTTTTGGGGATGTTTTAAGGTTTCTTAAAATAGCTTTTGAGGTGGACTAAAGAAAGGCAACAAAAACAACTTTGTGTCGTGAATGTAGATATGTGAATATTTGGCGGCAAGTGTAAGTTTGTAGGGCTTGGTTTCCTATTTTGGCTTGTGTATTTAAAATGAGAAAAAGGAAGTGAAAGATGAGAGAAGAAGAGAGAGAGTGTACCAATTCAATTGGGTGGGAAATGCATCTAGAAAGTCCCTTTTTAATACATCTAAACTTGTCACTTAAGCCTCACTTTGTAATGATTTGATGATATAAGCAATATGGGGTGAATGATAGATGTGAAAGACAAATGGATTGATGGATGAATGACAAAGCATGGCCTCCCCTAAGCTTTTTTTTCAACCGGCCATAGGGTGTCCTTTTAGGGCATTATCTTGTCTTGTCACTTGTTTAAAAAATTAAATTGTTAAAGTAAAGAGATAACTTACCCTTATATAACATAGGTTATGACAGGATAAGGAAATGAACTTATCGCTAGCTTTTGATAAGTTATTAAGTGATGGTTGATTCCAACTCTCAATTGATAAGTTATTTAATGTGATTTGTTGGCTTACTTATCCATATGTAACATAGCTTATAAGTGAAGATAAGGGAATTGTCTTATATATAGTTCCTTTAGGGTTTGATTCAAAAGTTATGATTTGCTTCTCATAAAATTTTGAAATTTTCTAGAGTTGAATAAAATTATTCAAATTGAATTTTTAATTATTTAGGGTTATAAGTCCTTAACTATATTCGGGTTTCGGGTTTCAAATGACTTAAAGTTTGTTATTTTTATGTTTGAGTTTTTATTGACAATGAACTTTTAAATTGAAAAATTAGGTTTATTTTCTAAATGAAAATTTTTAGTTCTTAATTTAGTTAATCCTTGAGAATGATTAAGAAATACTCTTAATTACATGTCACTTAAGTGGAAGGTTGACAGAAGTCCCAATCGGAGGAAATTTAAGTGGTTAATGAGTTCCTCGATGTTTTTCTTGACGAACTTCCAAGATTGCCGCCTAAGAAGGAAATTGATTTTTTCATTGATTTGCTACTAGGCACTAAGCCTATATCTAAAGCCCCTTATAGGATGGCTTCGGTAGAGCTTAAAGAGTTGAAAAAGTAGTTGCAAGTGTTACTTGACCAAGGATTCACCAGACCTAGTATGTCGCCTTTGGGAGCACTCGTATTGTTTGTAAAGAAGAAAGACAGGTCTATGAGACTCTGTATAGATTGTTAAGATTTAAACAAGGTAAATATCAAGAACAAGTATCCCCTACTTCAGATAGATGACTTGTTTGACCAACTGAAGGATGCTAAAGTGTTTTCTCGGATTGATTTGAGATCTGGATACCATCAATTAAGAATCAAGTTAAAAGATGTTCCTAAAACAGCCTCTAGAAACAGGTATAGGAATTATGAGTTCCTAGTGATGCCTTTTGAGTTGACTAATGCACTAGCTACCTTTATTAACTCAATGAACCACGTGTTTAAGCATTACTGGATAAATGTGTGATCGTCTTTACTGATGACATCCTTGTGTATTCTTCTTCACCTAACCAACATGAAGAACACTTAAGGAAAGTATTGCAAATTTTAAGGGAACATAAGATATGTGCCAAACTAATTAAGTGTGACTTTTGGTTAAAGGAGATCTCTTTACTTAAGCATGTAATATTAGGTGATGGGATAATAGCGGACCTTGAGAAGGTTAAGGCCATATTTGAATGGAAAAGGCCAAAGATAGTCACTAAAGTAAGTAGTTTCTCTGGATTGGTAAGATGCTATAGAAAATTTGTCAAAGATTTATCCACTATAGCTCAACTACACACTCAAGAGTTAAAGCACGTACTAGTATCCATATCGATTTTAATCTTACCTAATACTGATGAGCCTTTTATGATGTTTAGTGACACATCAAGAAACAAGCTTGGTCATATGTTGATGTAAGGGGGGAAGGTCATAGCCTATGCTTCATAACAACTAAGGCCACATGAGTAGAATTATCCTACACATGACCTATAGTTAGCCATAGTGGTTTTCACTCTCAAGATTTAGAGTGGCCAAAGATGTGAAGTTTATACGGATCATAAAAGCCTTAAGTACCTCTTCACCCAAAAAGAATTGAACATGAAGCAATAGAGATAACATAAATTGATCGAGGATTATGATCTCGAGATCAATTGCTGTCTAGGATGAGTAAACGCTATTATGGATGCTTTGAGCCGTAGGATCATGCAGAAATTGCTTCACTCCTCACCAAGCAATAAGAGTTAATTAAAGAATTTAAGAGGCTTAATATTGAATTCACTTAAGTTGAAGGGAATGTTGAGTTATCAAATCTAGTCGTCAAACCTATGGTAATGGAAAAGATTTGAGAAGCTCAACAAATTGATCCTGCCTTAGTGAAGGTAAGGGAAGAGATGGCAAATGGAAGATACTTAGACTTAAGTATTGATGAAAATGGGATTATTTGGATGAAAGGCAGGTTATGCATACCAGAAGATGCCTCCCTCATGAAAGAAATCATGGGTGAAGCTCTCCACTTAAGTTATTTAGTACACCCTGGAGGAACAAAAATGTACCTAGATCTTAAGAAAAGCTTTTGGTGGAATAGCATAAAGCAAGATATAGCCGGCTATGTACAAAAGTATGAGACATGCCAAAGGGTTAATTTTGAACATCAAAGGCTAAGAGGATTGTTTTAACCATTACCAATTCCCCAATGGAAGTGGGATTGGATTACCATAGATTTTGTCAATAGATTACCTCAGACCTAAGCCAGATTCAATGTCATTTTGGTGATTGTGGATATACTCACCAAATCAATACATTTTCTCCCCAACAACATGACCTACTCTTTAAAGAAACTAGTACGGATATATTATGAAGCTCTACGTTATTTTTGTAAACATGGTCTCTGATAGAGATCCACGATTTGTGTCAAAGTTTTAGGGGAGTCTATAGAAGCATCTAAGCACCCGATTAAGCTTTAGTACTGCCTACCCACCATACCCCCCAATCGAATGGCTAATCTGAAAGGACCATATAAACCTTAGAAGATATATTAAGAGCCTATGCCATAGAATTCAAGAGAAGCTAACACATGCATTTACTCCTTGTTGAATTTGCATACAACAATCATTCGAGTATTCATATGCCTCCTTATAAAGCCTTAAATGGAGGAAGTGCAGGTCTCCTTTATTTTGGGATGATATCAAAAGGTTAGCTCTAGGAAATCTAGCCTATTAGCTGGCCTTACCACTAAATTTATTAGGACTGCATAATGTCTTCCATGTATTAGCTTATGCAAGCATGCCCAAAACTCAAATAGAGTGGTAGAATTAGAGTCGATGCAATTGCAGGAAAACGTCACTTATGAGGAGCACCTAATTTGCATCCTAAATAGAAAGACTCAAACATTAGGGACTAAAGAGATCAAGTATGTTATGGTGCTATGAAAGAATCATGAGAAGGAAGAGGAAGTTACTTGGGAAGCCAAGGAGGAGGTGAAACACAAGTACTTGGAGTTGTTTGAAATACCAGGTAAGTCTTCTCAATGTTTTGAGGACAAAACTTATTTTAAGGGGAGAAGAATGTAAACCTTACGAGTTTTCAATAACCAAAAGTAAAGCCAGATAAAAAGGTCTTTGGATAGTCCTTAGAACCACCTAGACATAATAATGAAACCCTAAGTAAAAGAATTGAAACCTCAACGTTAAACCAAAACCTTAGAGGAACCAAGACCTTAAAACCTTAGTTATACAAGTAAAACTCTATAAACCCAAATACTCAAGAAACCTTAGAATGATAATAAAACCTTAAAAAGATTGTTAAGCCCTTAAATGACCAAATACCTTAACTTAACAAATAAACCCTAATCATAAGGTTAAATCAATAACTAAAAGTAATCTAATTCATCAATCACATCAAACCCTAAGTTCCGAACATGTATGTGAATCAAATAACTATAAATGGATGTCAAACCCTAAGGAAACCCTAGGTACACATATAGAATACTTAGACTATCTAAAGTATAGTGTTAAAACCTAATAAAACCCTAAATATGCCCTAATTACACTTAACTAGCCTAATTAAGCTTAATCACCATCAATTGTCCTAAACAAACCCTAATCCATAACTAACCTTTATTACATATTAATTAACAATAAGTCAAACTTGATTAAGGACTAAAGTACAGGGGATTAATGATTTCTTAAAATATCTTGTCTTTTAGGGAGACAAGATCCTTCCATAATTGATAAAAGGCAAACAAGTACCATAGTCTTAAATATGAGCAAGCCCTTCATTACCCAAATTACTCATAAATTGTCCCCTACTCTCTCTCCCTTACCCACCCCTACGCCCCCTCTCAAACCTTGATTTTTGTTTCATTTTACACATATAACACTCCTCACAAGCTACTCTAAAAAACTCTCTCAAAAACTCACTCTAAAAACACTCTCAACCTCACTCTACTGACTACCCCATACATCCTCACCATCGACCACTTTAGGTCCACCACCACCTCACCAAACCACCAACCACCAAGACCTATGCTACCCTCACTCTCTCCTCTAGTTGGTCGACACACATACATGCACACACTCATACGTACATACAAACCCATGACACACATACATAAAGGGAGGCCATCCACATTAAACTCTAGTAAGTGCTAAGTTGAACTCCTTTTTTTTCCTCAAGATTCATGATAGTTCCTTACATTCTAGACTCTTATATTACTATGTACATGTATAACTTAGTGTTTTAAGAATGTATAATGAAAGCTAGGCTAGAATAATGTATGAACTGAACTAAATGGTTTATGTAGTAACATCGACATATAGTGTAAGTTGACAGTTAGTAAGTTTTAGTAAGTAATCATCAAAAAGGAACCCCATAACCCTTGTTTCAATGCATGCCACCACCTCCCTTAGGGTATTATAAATGCTTTTTATTCATATTTGATAAGTATACAACTTATGTTAGTTGAAAACATAACTAAGATGAGACAAAAAGCACTAAAACATATAGTATGTGACAAGTGTGATAAAACCCCTAAAATCCTACCTTGGATGCCACTTGAATGATGGAATCAATTCTATAATTTTTAATTTATTAGCTTAATGACATGATTATTTGGTGTTAAGTATGGCTTAGGACTTAATTAACTAAGTTTAGTAGGCTAATGATGAGGTAAGATCCTAAACTAGCCTAGTTAATGATTAATGACTTAAAAATGGTATTATAGACACCTAACTTTTGCTTTTCTTTTATTTTTCAAATAGGTTATAGGGTCTTAAATTAGAAAAAATCCAAAAAATAGAAAATTAAAGAAAACCTCGAAATATGAAGAAATTTAGAAAAAAAAAATAGGAATTTTAGAAAAATACAAAAAATAGGAAAATAGGAAAAAGTACAAAAAATAAGAAATTTAGAAAAAATATAAAAAATGGAAAAATTTAGGAAAACATATAAGAATTTTAGAAATGTCATGCAAAAATTAAAAAAAAAATGGGAATTTAAAAAAAAAATAGAATAGAATATTTAAATTTGAATAAAGGACCATTAAACCTAGGTTTAGATTTAAATCTAATCCAAGCTGATCTAGTCTATATATGCAATTTAATTGTACATATGGATAAGGCATAGGCTAATAGCCTAACGGTAAAATAATTGAATTAAGGCATTGGGTTTGATTTGAGGTCAAGGGTTCAACACTCATTGGAGGTATTGAGGATGTTTTTTCTATCTTTTTTTCAAGTTCCACACGTAGCCACATGTCAAGCCATCACTAGGCCACGTATTTGAAATTGACACATGGTGTTTTGTGATTAGATTAAACAACAAAATTTTCTTCCCTTTTCTCTCTTCTTCCCTTTCCTTTTTCTTTTTTTCACTTTCTTGTTCTGAAAAAAGAAAACACATACAAAGGGGGAGGGAATTGATTTTAAAAGAAAACAGTTGCATACATAATAGGAGGAGGGGGTTTTTGATTTCAAATGAAAACACAATACACATAAGGGACCCTATCTCTCCCTCATTCTCAGTCAAACTCTCTCTACTATCCTCCTCTCTCTCTCTCTACTGTCTCTCCCTCACTCTTGGTCAAACTCTCTCTCTTGGACCCTTTCTCTCTACTACATTCTCCCTCCTTCACTCACAAACCAAACCCACACACATAGCCATCTTTAATCTCTTTCTTACCTGACCTACGAAACCACACAAGCTCCACCACGCCGATACCAACCTAGAACCTACCCTACATGACACTGAACCCCCCAACCATTAGACCCTCATACATACACCTACTCTCGACTCTCACCCACTCGTGCAACCACTTACAGCTAACCCATCTCCAACCTCTCTCATGAACCGCAACTCCATATGCGCATCATCTCCATCCATAATCCCTAAATCAAACATGATGCTACTGCATCCCATATCGAGTTATCCTCTCATTCATTGTACTGGTCGAACCCCTATATACATACCCCCACTTTCGACCATAAACACCATACCCACTCCTTGCCATCGACTTAGCAAAACCTGAACCCACTCTCACATACATACAACCCAACAGATCAGGCCCATTCTCTCTCTCCACTTTCCGACCATCTCTCTCTCTCAAACCTCCTCACCATGTCTCTACCAAACCCTTTAGCCACTACCCTTCATAGCCATACACAACATGCACACACCATCAGATCTATGGATCTCTCTCTACCATGCATCGCAGCCTACACCAAACCATCCCCATACATGAACATGCGACCCTTACTAAAGACCAAACCACCATAATAAGCAACAACCAGACCTTCTATCATCATCAATCGCCACAATCACTCACTATCCAATGACGAACCACTACTAACAACTACTAAATCTAACGACATTGTTACGAAACCCCCTTTTGTCAATAAAATTTCCATAAAACTACCCTCACCCATGAAAAAATCTTCCTAAAACCTCCTTAGAGCACCCCCACCGACATCTCTATCTTCTTTTACAAATCAGGTCATTTGACTTGAATTTAACCTAAAAATCCATGACCTACATTCGACCCATGCTCCAGATCTCACCCGTTGGTGCTTCAACCTGAACTAAGACGTACCGACCTAACCCAGTAAGTTCGACCTTCGCCAACTTCCAATTCCTTTGGTTCAGCTTTATTGTTTTAGTTTAGGCCCGTGTCATTTATTTTTTGTTTCTTTATTTTATTTTATTTTTTGCTTGTTTTGTTTTGTTTTGTGTATTGTAATTTATGACAAAAAAAAGAAAGAAAATAAAAAAAAAAGGAAAAGAAAATGGAAAAAAAAAAGAAAAAAGAAAAAGAAACCAAAAAATAAAAGAAAAGGGAGAAGAAAAAAGAATAGTTTAGTTTTTATTTATTTATTTATTTTAAGCATAATAGAAATAGATAAAATAATAAATAAATAATAACAATCAAATAAAAAATAATGAAAATTGTTTTTATTACTTAGAAAATTGACTTTTCAAAAATAAATAAAAATAAAGAAATCCTTTCAAAATTAGGACCATTTAGAACTTCCAAAAATAAAACACTAATTAGGACCCTTTTAGAGAATTTCCTTAAATAAATTGAACTGGGTAAAAATATAAATTTGAACTTTTTGCAAAAATTATAATCAAACCGCATACTAAAGTTTTTATAAACAAACTATAAAAGTTTAATCCTAAATAGTGGGTACGTAGGTATCCATACATCAGTATAGGGTGAGTTAAAATATAGAAATTTTTATTTTTTCCATTTTTGTAGATATTCTTGTAAATTAATTAATTTAGTCACATGTATCATAATTAGCTGTTTTAGAAATTAAGAAGGGTATATTTAAAAAGTGAAGTTAAATTCGGAAAGTTAAAAAGTGGTACCCTTTTAGTGTTTAATAAATTAGCCTCCAAATTTAGATCTCTAGTTTTTAAAAAGCCATTTTACAAATTGGTTTTTTAATCGATAAACTAGTAGCTAAGTTATAACCAATCCACTCAACTGGTTATAACTTAACTCATTTTCCTAATTTCGATTGGGTGGTAACTCCAATCACTTCTGAAATTGAAAAAACTGTTTTCCTTAAACCCCATTCAACAAGTAGAGTTTAGTATTGATCGATTTAGAGAAAACTTAATTATTAAAGAACCATGAGAGTGAAAAACTAGGCTCAACAGGTATCAAAGGAAGCCCTGATGATCATGACTAGATATGTATAGCTGATTAAAATGGATTAAATTTAGGGCCAAGGTTAGGCTTAAACCCAAAATGATAAGTGAGTTTGGGTCTATAGCCTAAAAAGCTCCAAAAGACCTATGTTTAAGACCTAAATAAGAGGGTGACCAAATCTAAACCTTATAATAAAAGGCTAAAATTAAGTTATTCAGTAGGCCTACTAAATCCTAAGGCTCATCCCAAACATCTACTATAGGCCCTTTAATGAGTTGAAGACTTAAACTTGATAAAAGAGTGCTTTAGGCCCATATGAGCAACATCAAGGCCCAAGATGAAAATTTAAAGTGTTGGGTAGAAAAAGTTTACTTAAAATATTTAAAAGGAAGTGAAAAATATTAAGTGTAAGGCCAAAGAACAAAAGCTAAGCCAAAAGCCCAAAACTAGGTGCAAACCCTAAAGTGACCAAACTCAACCTTTGGGCCCATAACCTTATAAGACCCAAACTAGAACCTTACTAATCCAAAAGCCCAAAATGACATCACTAAATGAAAGAACACATAAAAATGATGAAAAATGACTATAAGATCACTAAAAACAGATTTAAAATGAAGAAACTACGCTTGAAATACAAAGTAAGATACTTATATACTTTAAATGTATTCTTCAGGTGACAAGGACTCTAAGTTTGACATAGTTTAAGATTATTGGGACTGTTAGTTTCCATGGTAGAGTGAGTATACTAACCCTTATCTTATCTCACTTGTGGTTGTAGTGTAGAGCACCATTTAATCATATATACATAAGAAATGGATATGCTCGAGGTTGGGATTATATGCATACATTTCATTTAGATGTACTTGCTTACTAAGAAATGATATCATATCTGAATTTCAAATTGGATGCTACATTAGTAAATAAGGCCTCAGATTGTCTATCATATATATATATTTGGTTAGCTACCTGCGAACTGAAATAATAACCATACGACATTGATAAAAACTAACCATGCATTGCTTATTTATGCATTTATTGTATAGGGCATCAGCATTGCACAGTAGAGTAGGAGATCATGCATTTTGGATCCATTATTATTATATGTTATTGTTGCTTTGTGTGGCGTACTCATGTAACATGTTCTTGCCTCGACCTTTAGGATTTACTTAGCTTTAAGAAGTGTTGCTCCTTACTTGAGGACTAGCTATGTCTCCTTCTTTGGGTCTAATGAATAAGAGATGAATATGCTTAGATGATAAAAGTAGAGACCTGGGTCCTGATGTGCCAAAATACTTCTTAACCCAAACAATGATGGGTGCAATATCGTACTTTGGACAGTTGCCGACAGGCTGTTATATGATGTTGCATTTTATATGTTCGTTTGCATTGCATATGCACATTAATTCACTTGCTTGTCTCTCATTTGTCGATAAGATAGGAAGTTTACTCACTAAGTAGTTATAGTTGACCCCCTTATAGTTTGTTGTTGCAGTAGGATCTTTGATTCGTGTCGAGCCGTGGGATACTTAAGTTTAGTTCTACTAGCTTAGGAATGGATAGTAAGAAGAAGAAGAGAGCTTAAGTAGTCACTTAAATGTTATTGAAACTCTCTAAGTTTATTTATATCATTTAGTATGATGAGTAGCTTAGAGTACTGGTACTATTTTATCTTAGGTCTATATAACTTATGTTAAGGGAAACCTTACATCCCCATCTTTATTTATGTTATGTCATATTTAGATATTATGGTATAATTTATATTAAATGCTCTTCTATTACTTGATACTGGTTTTTGGGAGGAAGTTAGGATTGTGAGATGCCTTGTATAGCACCTCGAAGGTTCCTAATTAAGAAGGATGCTTGATCATGGATCTTCCCGTATTACACGACAGTACGACCATAACTTGACCGCCCCTCTAGGTTATGATACCCTTGATTGGAGGATTTTGTGTCGTGTATCGATGACATTTTAGTCTATAGTGATGACCTAAAGAATCATCTAGAGCATCTTCAAGTTATTTTTGACATACTTCACATTGAGAAATTGTTTGGAAATTTATGAAAGTACACATTTTGCTAATGAGAAGTTGTCTTTCTTAGGTATGAAGTGTCTAGAAAAGGAATCTGAGCTGATGAGGAAAAGGTTCGAGCTATTTTAGAGTGGCCTACCTTAAGCAATTTCACTAAATTATGTAGTTTCCATAGTCTTGCTTCTTTTTGCAAAAGATTCATCTAGAACTTAAGTACTATTGTAGCCCACTTGATCGAATTGACAAAAAAGAGCGAAGGATTCGAATAGCCTGACCAGGCTTAAAAGAACTTTAGTGAAATCAAGGAGAAGCTTACCTTAACACCTGTCCTAGCTTTACTAGATATTGATAATCCTTTCCAATTGGATTATCATGCTTCTGGTACTAGCATTGGCACAGTCTTAATGTAAGAACACTACCCTATTGCTTACTATAATGAGAAGCTTAGTGGTGTTGCCTTAAACTACTCTATTTATGAAAAGAAGCTATAGTCTCTTTTCTAAGCTCTTATTATATGGAAACATTATTTATTACCTTTAAAGTTTGTGATCTACACAAGCCATGAGTCCTTTACGCACTTTAGAAGCCAGAACAAACTTTTAAAGAGACAAGCCAAGTGATTGGAGTTCATGGAAGGTTTTTCATATCTGATCAAGCACAAGAAAGGTAGCACTAATGTGGTCACTAATGCTCTTTCTTGTTTGTATATCTTACTGACCACCTTATAGAGTAAACTGTTGGGATTTTCCCTTATTGTTGAGTAATATGTCAAGGATCCCCATTTTGGTCCCAACATTAAAAACTATTAAGATGGAATTGTAGTTAGAGGATACTATCTAAAAGATGGATACCTATTCAAAGAGAAGAGGTTGTGCATACCCAATTGTTATAGGCATGAGCTACTGGTTAGGGAAGCTCATAGTGGTAGCTTATCAAGGCATTTTAGTGAGATCGAAATTGTTGGCCAATTGAAGGAGAATTTCTATTAGCTTGGTTGGCTAAGGATGGCCACGAGGTTGTTAGTGGTTGTGATGCATGTAAGAGGGTAAAGGGAAAGAAAGAGCTACATGGAGAGTACATGCCCCTATTGATAAAGCTAAATTGTGCCTATATTATAAGGTGATTTTATATTACTTTTATAGGCTTTTTAGTGTAATTTTAGTGTAAATTGTTACTTTTTTATTAATATTTTATCTTGGCACTTTATTACAATAATTTGTACATTTTTATATTTTTTATAAGAAAAATGTGCAGTATTGGAAATTATATACATGATGATGAAAGCACTTGAAATTGTGAGGAGAAGAGAAAAAATTAATTTACAAGAACTTCATGAGTAAGGACCAAGCCCATGGTCTTAGGCCATGGTTACTCAATGGATGGAAGACGTGTCTCACTTATTGAAGGAAGTTGAGTTCCCAATTCTAAACATGCCATATATCTTTCATTCTATGCAAGAATTGAAGCATAAAAAGACCACATGCAAAGACCATGGGTTTAGACAACATTCTACATTATTTTTGGAAAGAATTAAAGCCCTTAAAGAAAGATATATAATTGTATCCTATGGGCCCACTCTTTATGGGATCCCTTGTAATATAAATAGAAGGTCTTATAATAAAATAGATAAGTAAGAAAGGAGTAGAAACTAGGAAGATAGAATAGAATATAGAATAGATTTTTCTCTCATTCATTAATTTGGGGTTTTTTAGAGTAATTTTATTTTCCTATCAGGATTTTAACATAAAAAATAATAGAAGTGATATTTGATCTCGAATTGAAGATTGGAACTCCTAAATAAGTTATTTCATTCCTTTCAATAAATTATTGATTTAGATACTATCACATTTTTTTTTCTTATTTATACTAAATTGATATTACTTAGTGGACTTTCAGATTATCAGTTTATGAATTGTGCTTATTGTTTAAGTCTAATTCCCTAATCATAGCAACATGTGTTTTGATTTTATTAGAATTTGTGTTAATTAGGATTATGTTACAAGATCTCTTCTAAGTGTTTATTGTAAAGTGAATAATTTAGATTAAGGAGACATAACATATGTTCTTTAATTCAATTAAGGTTTAGGAATAACAGAGGATTAATTTAGTATATCACTTGTCTAGTTATAGAAAGGATAAATCGGTTAATCTTAGGAATTCGCTTCGTGAGAAGGAATTACTAGTGCTTAATTACCTTAAAACTAAACCTATAAAAAACACCTTTGCTATTATAACTGGTATTCTATTTATCAGATTTGCAATTAAATTTTGTGTAGAAGTTGAATTGCCCAATTTAATTACTTTGTTAATTTATTTATTTTCATAAACCTTTGACTTTAATTGCCTAGATTTAAACGAGACTAATACTAATAAAAATTATGCACTATTTCTAGTGGATTTGACCTGGTTCTCACCAATATTATTATTACATATGTGACTTAGTACACTTGCTAGTAAAATACACTTTTTTTTAATGAAAAGTAATGTTATAAAAAATAAAGTCAGGTTAAGCTTATCAAGTTTTTTGTACCATTACCAAAGAATGAGTTGTGCAAATTTCTATATTTTAGACTATAAATTTAGGTGCTTCATTTTCTTTATTTGTTCTCTATTTATTTTCATTTATTTTCCTTTATGTTAGATTTTTGCTTCTTTTTATTTTGCATGCACTTTTCATGGAGGATCGATGTGTACGATCTTTTCCCCTATGTTGCATTGTAAAGTTTTGAATTTAAATTCTTTCTCTCAAGTAGCATGAAGGTGAATTGCTATATGAGGTATAGATGCAATTTCACAATTTGATGACCAGATGCCCATATCATGATACTCCTATGTAGAATTAGTTATTGATATTTTATGATGGGATCCGATATAATGAAAATTTCAAGATTGAAGCTATGGTTGGAGGACCATTAACAAACATGCTAGTGATGCAAGCATTTAAAATAATTGATGAAGTGATGTGTCTTGAGTATGATGAACAACCTTCCATTGCTAATCCTATAATCGTAACTCCAAAAAGAGAAAAGAGTTTTGAAATATTATTGAGGAATCTACAGCAGGAGTAGGAAGAAAGGTTCGAAAGACAAAGTTCAATTATCCAGAAATTAGAGACTCAACTAGTGTAAGTAGTAGAGCCTTTAACTACTACACCAGTGAGTACAAAGGTAAATCCTTCTGAGTCTACTAAGCATAAGGAAAAGCCAGCCAGTGACCATGTCTAGAGAGTTACATGTCAATTGTAGTTTTCAAATAGCAAGAGAGGTGAAGCAAAAAGAAGAAAAACCAACATGGAAAGTAGTAGTTGAGAAGCTTGCCAATGTGACCATGGAGGGGTTTGAAAGGTTAGAAAAACAATTTCAAAACATTGTAAAGACTTTTGCCTCAATAGAGCATGCTAATGCAATAAATCTAAGGCTAGGCAAGAAAGTTGAATCTCAAGAATCACCATCTTCTACATCAATTTCAAAGAAAGAAGAGGTATGACAAAGGTGCACTCTTGCAGAATGTGAGCCCACTACCAAACCAGGTATGCCATCTTTACCTTTTTCAAAACATTTCTTTAAACAAAAAAATTGATGAGGATTACAAGTCGGTTTTGGAAATGTTTAAGAAGATGAAAATTAATATTCCCTTGGTAGATTTATTATAGAAAACACCTTGTTAAAGATGTTGTTTAAAAGAAATAATGGCTATGAAAAGGTAAATTAATGTGAGAGAAGCTATTATGTTAACTCAAGCATGCACTAAAGCACTAAAGGACACCCTTCCCCCTAAATTAAACGATCTAGGAAAATTCACTATAAATTACGCCATAGGAGATGAAAATCTTAAAAAATGCATTTTGTGATTTAAGTGTAAGTATTAATGTAATACCTTTCTATGTGATAAAGAAATTATGATTAGGAGATTCAATTTAAAGAACTGAAATGATAGTTCAACTAGTTGATAAATCCTTTAGGAAACCAAAAGGGGTGATTGAGAATTCACTTCTAAATGTAGATAAACTTATATTCCCTATAGACTTTATTGTCATGGATATAAAGAAAATCAACAAATTCTTATCATCCTAGGTTGTCCATTCTTAGCTACCATAGGAGCTGTAATTGATGTAAAAAATAGTAAAAAGGTGTTAAGGGTAAGAAATAATGAGCTTCATGTAAATATTACAAAAAGATGAAGAAAGAAAGACCTTCTGACCATTAAATCAAATACGACATGAGACACTTCAATTGAGGTAACAATTGACTCTAATGATGAATGGAAAGCTTTTAGAGAGGTTTTTAATAAGATACCTTATGGATTTGAACCACCTTAGAAAAAAAAGAGAGTAGAAAGTGTCAAGCCAACAACGATAAACAAAAGCGCTTATTAAGAGAAACCCAATTTTTATTTTCCTTATCCTTTACTTTACTTTATTTTGATTTATTTTTTCTCCCTTGTAATGACTTTTTTTTTTCCTTTTTATTTAGCAGCTTATAGAATATTTTTAAAGCTTTTAATCATACTATCCCTTTAGAGCTTACATGGTGTTATGTAGTTGACACTATAGGAGTTAAGTGGAAAGAATTTTACTTAAGGGCAACTTAAGAAGAGGAGATGAATTAAAAAACTAAGGAGATCACGAGTGAAGAACACACTTAGGATCTAGGGCATGATCCTCTCGGATCATAGGAAAGGATTTTGGAAGCCATTAAAAAGACATGATAGCCACAGGAAAGAACCATGCTTGTGGTTGTAGCCATGTTCCTCTCATCAAGTATATGTAGTCAGTTAGCTTAAAAAAGAGAAAAAATTTTCTAAGAGAACCATGAGTAGGGACTAAGCCCTTGGTCCTCAACCGTAGTCCCTATCACATGGGTAAGATTTTTGAGTTTTCAATTATTTTATATTTAAAAAAAAAGGACAAATAAAAAACTACCACAAATAACATTTCAATTCATGGATTAACAGGATGTACATTCATCATATTTGCTAACTTATGTATTCTTTTTCTTTGCTTACCTTTTGTGGTTAGTAAGGGATTAGCCTTGCTAATTCTAATGCTGCTTTTTGAATTTTCATGTGTGCAAAAGGAGTAACGATAGAAAGTATTTTTAGTTCAATTTTGCTTTTGTCTTCTTAGATGTTTTTCTTTTTCTTTCTTTCTTTTGTTTTTCTTTTTCTACTTTTTCTTTTACAAGGCCTGTATGAACTTTAATTAAAATAAAGAATCCTACAACATGGTGAGTTTTGGAATTAAGTGTCAATGCTTAACTTGAGGAAGTCTCAATTTCCCTTTATATCTTTTCTATTATTTTCCCCTATTGATTTTTGTGCTTGCTATTGATTATTTGTACATTGAGGACAATGTACAATTTAAGTGTGGAGGGAAGGAATGGAGTAGTTAGACATTGATGAATAAATCTATAAAAGCATGTGAGTTGAATGGATTAAATCCCACACTTAACATTTTTGTAAATTAATTTTTTTGAGAAATAGAATCAATTTGTTTGTACTACATATCTATTCACCATTAATTTTTCATCAAATTAGAAAAAGCAACTTTTTGGGATAAATTTTTCCAATTTTTAGTATGAAATTCACTTAATTATTATAACCTTTCTACACAATGTTAGAATTGAATAATGAAATCTATATAAAGTGTAGAGTTTCTTATTATTTAAGTTTAGATTTAAACTTGGAATTAGGATGAACATTGTTGATTACGAGCTAGTTGTTTATATTTTACTATAGTGTATACTTACCCCTTAGAAGCCTTGAGAGCCTTCTAATTTCTAATAAATAAACAAATAATGCTTATCTCTTGAAAGTTTCCTAAAAAATCAAAATAATGGAGAAAAATGAAAAAAAAAATTAAATATATAATAATAATAATATAAGTTGGTAAGGTTTGACCTTAGTCTCTCGAAAGTGTAAGGTTCTTTCCCATTGCTAACCTAAGGAAATTGGCAAAAAACAAAAAAAAAACATGGCATGAATTGACTTCAGTTCCTCAAAAGAACAAAGCACTTTCTCAATACCAATTTGAATATTAAAATGGCGAAGATTAGCCTTGGTTTGTCAAAAGAGTAAGGTTCTTTTCCAATGTCAAAATATTTGTGCTTGAATAAAAGAATTGAATTGAAAAAAAAAAAAGTCCTCTAGAGAAAAATTGAAAGAAGTAAGGAGATAATTAGGAGATTAATTGACATAATATGCATTTGTTTTAATTATTGTGCTTAGAGAGGTGGAAAAGGGAAGTGTATACCCTTTAGTTTTAAAATATAGATAACTTTTTTTTTTGTTAAGTTTATGTTTATTCTGATTGCTAGTTGAATCTTTGTTCAAATAATGAGGTTTAACTCTAATTTTACATGGATTGATTGTTCAATTCTAGTATAGTTTCTAGTGCTAGTAAATATATTATGTAATTGTGTTTTAAGGGCATGTAAATAGGTTAAGTGAAATTCTATGGAATAGAAAATTGCTAAAGCCATGAATTTTGAAAATTTTAAAGGATGAATTTTAGTGGAAGAGTATACGCTCTTGTCTCTAAATAAATTGTATGCAATATTTACTTTTTATCCTATAATTTGAGCTTTCAATGAATTTTGTTGCTTAAGAGTATTTCATTATTCTATTTATTTTACATGAAGACAAGTAAAAGTATAAGTATGGGGGAATTTGATAAAACTTAATTATGGCTATTTTTAGGTAGATTTTATATTTCATTTATAGGCTTTCTAGTGTAAATTAGTACTTTATTTGTTAATATTTTATTTTGGCACTTTATATTTTTGATAGGAAAAATGCACAATATTGAAAAATATATGAAATACTATAGTAGAAACTCAAGAAGGGGGGGGAGGGGTGGTGCTGAATTGAGTTTAATGCCCAAATTTTACTTTAATACTAATTTCTCGATTTAAACAACTAAATGAATACAATACTGAGGCAATATTGAGACAATAAAGCAATAATAAGTACAATCAAAATAATAATAAAACAATAATAAGTGCGAACATTAAAAGAGACAAGGATAGAGAAAATCAAGCCCAGATTTAACATGGAGTTTAGACCACCCCTTACTCTCTATGAACACACAATGCCTCTAACAAAGAACTTCACACAACTTTATTAATTTCTCGATCTAAGCTCCAAGAGCTACACATACACAAACTTAACTATACAAGTTTCACACTTACAACTTACCCAATCTTAATTTTATAAGATTCTCAATCACAATAACTCTTAACACAAATTATAATCTCAACTCACAACACAAACTCAATCTTGAGTATAGTGCACTCTCTCAAAGCACTTGAAAGTATAAATCACTTTGCACTATACTTAGGTTTACAAATGATTTAGCAAATTAAGTTCACAAAATAAAGGGCAAGAGAAAAAAAGGAATAATTATAGATTTTTAGCTCTATTTCTTATCCTTCAACTACACAACAACTTATATTTACAACATCTTAAGAAAATCTAACCGTTGATCTACTTCTCTCTACATTGAATGCTCTATAACAGTTCTTTTGTGTGTAAACCTATTGGACAATTCAAGTAAGACTAGCTGCATGATTCATTCAAATAGGGTCATTAGTTGGATAGTCTTCAAGCAACCCATCATGTGGTCCAACAGACCTTTTTGACTTGTAGCAACCAGACGGATGGTCTAGGGACAAGTAGCTATGCGGTTCATTACCTCTTTCTGATCATATAAGACCAAAAGCTTTTCCTTTCTTTGCAGGACAATTCTAATTACTAAAATCCACCAACAACATTTAGCATTGTTTGTTTTTTTCTCAAACACACCTACATAGCGAAAACTAGAATGACTAAAAGTACAGGTGCTAGTATTTCCTCCCAACACCTCTAAGGGGGAAGTAAGCATGCTAGTGAACAACACTTGGCTAAGTTAAAGCAACTTTGCCTCAACTTAGCTAAAGAAAACCTAGAACTAAACAAAAAACACAAAGAGATCCTTAATCTACTTCATATCAGTGTCTAACCAAATCAAAACAAGAAGCATGGCAATAATGACGCCAAGAATAGTGATGATTCCATCTATTCACCCAATTTGCCAAAAAAGCAATCGAAGGTTATTATGGGACCTTCGACTTCTACTCTTAAGAAAATTGACAAGGGTAAGCAACCACAACAAGTGCATCATGTCGGCCCCTCGCATGTTGGTACCACTGCTACAATGAGTAAGTAGTTCCAAATTAAGAAGAGCCCTTTTATTCCCGCAATTTAGGAGGAAGTGATACCACGACATATTAAGTTATCGTTGTTTGAAACTTATGACAAGACGAAAGATCTTGAAGATCATTTGGAGTATTACAACACATTGGCCAAGTTGCATGGTTTGAGTGATGTAGTGGCCTATCAAGCTTTTCCCTTAACCTTGAGGTATACGACTAGTACATGGTTCAAACATTTGAAACCAAACACCATTTCCTATTTCAAAGAACTAACAAAAGTGTTTCTCTAGCACTTCCTTGCAAGTAAACTTCTCATTAAGGACTTTTCAATCCTTAACAAAATCAAACAAAGATCAGATCAGTCAATTAGAGATTACTTAGCCAGGTTTATGGTTGACATGGTCTAAATCCTAGAATTGGATATGAGTGTGGCCCTCAACGCTGCAATTAATGGAGTAGAGCCTTATGGAGACATTTTTCAAGTCTCTCACAAAGAATAAGCCACAAACATTCGTTGAGCTTAAGGCTAAGGCTACCTCATACAATCGACAAGAAGACAACATAAAGGCTCGGTAAAAAGTTGATCAGAACAGAAGAGATAAGAAAAACGACAAGAGAAGAAGTGCAAAAGATAGACTTAGGACAGATGATAATCAAAGTTCGAATGTCAAAAGAAAGAGACTAAGGATCCCAACATATTCGTCCCACACACTTGTCAATTGTCTAATTTCAGACATATTGATGGAGGTACGTGAGAAGAGAGACATTTTATAGTGATTGGAAAGAATGAAAGGAAATCTCTTAAGGAGAAACTCCAATAAGTATTGCGATTTCCATCGCGACAAAGGTCATAACATAGATGAATGTATCTAACTCAAGAATGCAATAGAGGATGTAATTCAACTTGGGCATTTACACAAGTTCCTAGTGCATGATGTTGAGAATATTGAGAGATCATCTCAAAAGAGACATAAGGAACAAGAGAATAATGGTCAGCTAGCTATAGTTAGGAGAGATGCAAGGGATGGGAGTTCCAGTAAAGCACTTAATGACGTAATCAACACTATTATTGGTGGACTTGCTATAGGCCAATTAAGCTCTTCGAGTCTGACTAATGCCAAAAAATATGTTTGTAATATCTAAGGTAAGAAGGTTAAGATTGACAATATAATCTCTTTCGCAGAGGAAGACATTGAAGGCATCTAAAGACTACATGATGATCTACTTGTTATCAGTATAAGAATTTCCAACTTCAAGGTCAAGAAAATTCTTATCAACATTGGAAGTTCAGTAGACATCATTTTCCAGCACACTTTTGATCGGAAACCAAAGATCAAAGAACAGCTGGGATCTTATAAATATGACTTGTATGCCTTTAAGAATCAACCCATTCGAGTAGCCGAAGTGATCTCTTTACCATTCCAGATCGAAGATGATGAAAATGTCATAGAAGATAAAGTGAACTTTGTCATCATCAAATGTTGGTCTCGATACAACATGATCATGGGACGGCTGTATCAACATCTATTCAACATCGTCCCTTCTACTACTCATCTTAATGCCAAATTCCCTACTCGTACAGGCATCGGTGTATGCAAGGGGGATTAATAATTAGCAAGGTTTTTGTACATGAGGGCCTTAAGATGAGAGGAAGTTTTTCAAGTGAAAACTTATTTGGATGGAAAATTGGTCAGCACAGAAAATGCTGAGTATGATACGGAGGAAATCTCTTTAGGAAATTACCTTAGGAAAATGACAAAGATAGGGAAACCCTAGTCGGCAAACATTCGTCAATGTTTAATCAACTTCTTATAGGTCAATGCCGATGTATTTGTATGGTCCCCTTTAGACATGCTAAGAATCCCTAGAGAAGTTATTGCACACAAGCTATAGATTGATCTAGGCACGAAGGTGATCCAACAAAAGAAAAAGCATTTTGCCCTTAAGAGACAAGCAGCCATAGAATAAGAAGTCTAGAAGCTATTGAAGGTAAGATTTATTTGGGAAGAGCCTTATTCGACTTGGCTAGCCAACTATGTGCTAATCAAGAAGTCTAATGGCAAGTGGTACTTATGCATAGATTTTATGGATCTCAACAAAGCCTATCCTAAAGATTGTTTTCTACTTCCAAAAATCGATCAGTTGGTAAATTCAATCGTTGGACATACATTGCTTTCTTTTATGGATGCTTTCTTAGGTTAAAACCAAATTAAGATGGATAAGGAGGACGAAGTCCACATGTCATTTGTTACCAATTATGGAATGTATTGTTATACAGTAATGCCCTTTGGGCTAAAAAACACCAGTACAACATACTAGAGACTTGTTACCAAGATGTTCTAACCCTAGATCCACTGAAACGTTGAAGTATATGTTGACTACATGATTGTGAAAAAAGTGAGAGAAGATTGGCATCTCGCTGATCCTGAGGAGACGTTTACTACGCTCAAGAGATATAACATGAAGCTTAATCCATAGAAGTGCATTAGGAAAGTTTTTAGGAAACATGGTCACTTAACACGGCATTGAAGCTAACCCAAGAAAGAGTAAGGTGATAATAAACATGAAATCTCCTCATACGATCAAGGATGTACAGGAACTTATCGAATAAATAGCCGCCCTCAATCAGTTTGGGTCAAGAAGTATAGATAAGTGCATTGAATGCTTTAAAATATTAAAAAATCTAAAAGAATTCAAATGGTCTAATGATTGTGAAAGGGCTTTCAATGATCTTAAAGAATTCTTTGTGTTACCCCCGAAACTCTCCATACCCATCTCTAGAGAGAATTTATATTTGTACTTATCGATTAGCTACCAATCTCTTTCTTCTATATTGGTCTGAATTGATGGTAAGGAACATCAACCCATTTATTAAGTAAGTCATGTCTTGCAAGGGCTAGAGCATCAGTACACGAAAATTGAGAAGTTTGTCTTAATAGTAGTTCTCTCGACAAGAAAATGAAAGTTGTATTTTGAGGTTCGCATAGTCCTCACTAATCAGCTATTGTGGTAGGCATTGTAATGGCTAAACTCTTCTAGGAAGATGATGAAATATGCCCTAGAGCTAAGTGCCTATGGTATACAGTACAAACCTAGAATGACATTAAAAGTTCAAGTGTTAGTAGATTTTTTGGTCAAGTTCACTAGTGAGAAAGATAGTATGGTACCTTTACATAAATGGTTCTTCCACAAGAGAAAGAAGTGGTGCAGGCCTTGTTCTTTAAGGCCCCTGCAACATCAAAGTTAATTATGCGTTTAAGTTTAGATTCCTAGTTAGCAACAATAAAGTGGAATATGAAGCTTTGATTGCTAGACTTAAACTGGTGAAAGAGATTGGTGCCAAGAAACTTGAAGTGTTATTTGACTCACAATTAGTGGTGAGTTAGGTCATAGGAAGTTAGGGAAGAAGAAATGAGCAAGTACCTATTCGTGGTATGAACACTTGTAGAACAATTTCAATCTTTCTCAATTTACAAGGTTTCAAGAAGTAAGAATCTGCTAATAAGTTGTCTAAGTTAGCTAGTACAACATTTCTTAACTTGAGTTAAAAACTTTTTGTCAAATTTTTCCCACAAAAAAGTTTATCCACTATCTCATAGAGTTGCGAATTAGCTCTTTGCTCAAGAGAGGAGTCTTGGATGGATACCCTTATAGATTATTTAAGAGATGGCACCGTCCCTAATGATAAGAAAGTGCCATGAAGATTGGTTTATCAAGCTATGAATTACATGCTAATAGATAGTCAATTGTACAAACACAGCATATCATAACCCTACCTTCGATGTCTTCCTCCAAGAGATGCCTAATGGGTGTTATTTGAACTATATGGTGGTGTATGCAATAACTACGTAAAAGCATAGACATTGTATGTCTACACATTACAACTCAACTATTATTGGTTGACCATGAAAGAAAATGCAAGGATAGTTGTTTGGTATTGTCCATAGTGCTAAAAGCATGAGGTGCCAAATCATATGCCTTCAACTAAACTTTGTTGCCTATTTAGTCCTTAGCCCTTTGCCTAGTAGGGTTAGATATTCTCGAACCCTTCTTGAAGTCGACGACCTAATGATAATTTGTCATTGTAGCTATGGATTATTTTACGAAATGGGTAGAGGTCAAGGATCACCGAATAGAAAGTGGAGACATTTGTTTTCAACTCCATAATATTGAGATTCAGAGTTCCTTTTATGATAATTATGGACAATGGCCAACAGTTTGACAATAAGTTTTGAGCAATTTGTGAGAAATATGGCATTCACCTGAACTACACATTTGTAGCACACCCTTAGACGAATGGATAAGTTGAAGTTGTCAACAAGATCATCTTGCATGGCTTAAGGAGGAAAGTTAATCAAGTTAAGGAAAGATGGGCTGATGAACTGCCGGATGTCTTATGGGGATATAGAATCACCCACATAACTACAATAAGGGAAACCGCCTTCAGTTTAGCAAATAGCACAAAAGCAATTTTGCCTATTGAGTTGGATCTACTTAATCTAAGAACATAGAATTTTGATGTGATGGTTAATCGAGTTGGATAAACAACAAATTTGGACATCATTGAAAAAAATAGAGATATTGCAAGAGTAAGGGTTGCAACATACTAACATAGAGCAGCTAAGTATTACAATCAAAATGTAAAGCATAAGGTTTTCAACTGAAGGACTTGGTTTGCTGAAAGTTGACAACAACTAGCATACAAGAAAGTCAAGGGAATCTCGGAAAAAATTAGGATGATTCTATTAAGATTCGAGAAGTCTTTGGTAAAGGGGCCTATCAACTAGAAAGGTTGTACAGATCAATCATCCCTCATGCATGGAATGTTGAGAATTTAAAACTCTATTTCAATTGATTCCTTGGATAATGTTCATTTCCATTTGTTTTGTAAGGCAACAACCTACTTATTTGTAAGACTACTATATTTGAAGTTTTGTTTTCCTTTTAGATCTATCTATGATTAACGAGTTAGTAAGTTTAAGCCTATCATGGTTAACGAACTTCATAAATCGATCCTACAGTTAAGTAAAATGGCTAGCCTATGTCTGAATGACTAATGGATAATATCAATAACATGCTCAAATCAGGTGTGTGAAACAAAACATGCCGAAAAAGTTAGGTATGTGAAATAAAACATACCGAGTGACAATGAAGTGCATGAAATAAAACGTGCTAGAAATACTCAAAGCTACGCCAAAGGATAATTGATAACTCTGATTTTAAACATATTTCATATGGTGATTTTATAGCATTTCCCTTACATTTTTGGTTTTCTTTAAAAAAATTGATACTTAATTGAGTAAAATGTTGATTTCAGGGTTTAAACGCGTTCTAGGCTCAAAAACGAAGAAAAGGAATCAAGTTTCACTCAATTCCGAGTTCAAACGAAGAAGTTATGAAGTTTTGAAGTTGTGTAGAAATTTTGCCTTAGTGCAGAAAGTTACACGACTTGGGGACACGGCCGTGTCCCAGGCCGTGTCTGGTGACGAAAACAAAATCCGTGTAATACACATATAAAAGGAGATCTTAGGGTTTAAAAGAGAGAGAGACATTACAGAAACGGAGAGACACAAGAGACGAGAGGAGATTTGAGGAGAACATCAATCAAGAAAGAGGCAGAACAACATCAAGAAAGAGGCGAAACAACATCAAGAAAGAGGGAAACAACATCGATTTCAAGATTAGAGAGATTGTTCATCAATCAAAAGGGGTTTTCATGTTTTATTTTACGTTTTTTATGAAACTCGTTTTTAGATTCGTTATGATAGCTTAGAATTCAAGTATTTAGGATTATGGAACCTAGGGTTTCATGTAACCCTTGGATTGAATTATAATTTCAAGAAAATTTCTATCTTTTCTTGATTCAATTATGTCGTTTAGTTATGGATCGATAATTCTAGAGTATCAATATATGATATTATGCATGTTGATTGAGAAATTGCATGTGTAATTAGATCTTAGCATAATTGAAGAGAATTACATGTATACTTAGAGATAAGATACATGTTTCTTCCGGAAAGTTAATTGTTGGTGTGGGAATTCATTATACATTAATGCAATTCTAAGTTATATTACTAAGTGAAGAGATTCCGGTAAATAATTTAGATTTAGGGTTAATATGCTTGAGAAAGATATTAGCTTTAATTGTGAATCCCTCCGGTCAAGAATAATAGAAATTAAATTGAATATATTTTAAAAGGTTACATGTTAAACACTAGGGGAAATAATTCCTAAATACATTATTGCATACTTGAAGTCGTTCGTAGTTTATTGCTTTCTAATTTGCGTAATTAAGTCTCATAATTAGTTTAGATGGTTAATTTTAGTATTTTTAATTCATTCAATTTATCACAATTTTCCAGTTAGATAATAAAGCTAAAGTTAATATTAATACTCAAAATCTCTGAGGGATCGACTCGGACTTACATCCACTATATTAAAATTGATAGGTGCACTTGCCTCGTATCAATAATTCTCATTCATCATAAGACAATTGCAATTACAACTTTTGACCTTTTGGCCCAATACAGTTCATACGAAAAATAAAACAATAAGACAATCCTATGACCTACTTTTGGATTGAGCAGAAGTATTTTGTTTATTAGAAGCGGGGGCCTTCCTAAAGCATATTTCCTTTCAAGTACTTGGTGTCTGGGAACAAGTAGATTTTTCTTTATGCTCATAGTGGATTTCTTCAGATAGACGATCCTCATCATCTCCAGGATCCTCGACATGAGTCTCATTTTCATCCTATGTAATGATCTTAGCGCTTGATTTCTCACCATCGTCCTTATTGTAGCTACTGACTTTGTCATCAATGGCATCAAAATCTAGGCATGAGAGATCATAATTAAGGTGAAGCTTGAGGATTTCCTCTCTTGCCACCTAAACCCCCACTAATAACTTCTTCCGTAAGAGTCTCTTGTATTACCTACTAGGAGTAACGGTATCTAGTACCTCTTCAAGAAAGGGTTCTCTCTTCACAATCTCTTCCAACTTGATAACATGACTCTATAATCTTGCATTGTTGGTCTCTAGCTCCTTGATCTTCACCTTAAGCTTGTCCTCCTCATTGCTCATTGTGCAAACAGTTCCGCCCAAACCCTATCATCCTTCTTTTTTCTTCTGCAACTCCTCTTTTAGGCCCTTAACTTCCTTGTACTACTCTTCAACCTTGCCTTTAAGGTTCGAGACTTCATCAGTAGCCAAAGAGTGTGCCAATTTCTTGGCAACCAATTCTTCTTGGTACTTTCTAGCCTCTATCTCAGCCCTTATTATCACGTTATCGACAATAGTAGTTTAGGCCTTAGAGGAATTATACGCATCCTCAATTTTCTGCAACAAGGTGATATAGAATAATAAATATTCCTGATGACCTGATAGAATACATGAAGATTATTATTGCTAGTACCTTCTTCATCTCTTTGTCAACCTCATCTAAAATTGTTAAAGCGTAGCTGCTTATCTGAAAACGAATAGGAGTATTAGTGATTAAAGAAACCTAATAGTTAAAAGGATGTAATAAATACTTACATCATATAGTTTGGCTTCGATGTGAGCCTTATTACAGCTACCGACCCTGTCGATGTCTTTCTTGGCAATCTCTTTGTCTTTAAGAAGAACAATACCTTCCATCAAAACTAAGGATTTTGTCTTGTTTCCTAGGGCCGAGTCAGTATGAAAGATGGTGTGGCTCCAACACAAGATGAAGTACTCACTGACCTCCGTATTGGGGATAAATTCGGCATTATTGATGTCGAGAGCTTTATTGTACGAAGCTACCTTCGTCCTTTCATCTAACTCTTTGGACCTCTTGGTAGGTAGTTGGGCGATAAATTCTTTCTTAGGTCTCTTATTGTTTGTTCTCGACACCGCCTCTACCATTAGTGACAACCCTTTAGTAGCTGTAATAGCTTCAGCCTCTTTTTGGGGTTAGGTCTCTCGACTACCCTTTCTTAGCTTTATAGTGGATGGAATATCTTAAACTACAAGTGCCTTGGTATGTGAGGCTTCGGCCAATCCGAACTTTTCACTCCCTTTCTACTTCTTAACTGGTCAGGAGGTCTTCTTCGGACTACCACCTGCTTCACTGTACCTTCCTTTGCTACTTTCTTCATAGTAGCTGGTGGAGTGGTAGTGATAGTAGCCACATGCTTATCAACCTTCAATTTCTTAGCCTTAGCTTGGGCTAATAATTTGGTGGGATTTACCTTACTAGCACCTATATCTACAATATGAAGCAGATATATTAATAATAAAGCGAGGAAAATGAACAAACTTACATTCTCTATGTCGAGCAAGGCTCAAAGGCAATAATTTTTCCCTAAAGTCACGAAAATGGCTTTTCTCTTATAGCTATACTTGGCACGGTGCTTACTTATTAGCATACCTTCCTTCTTGGAAAAGATTGGCTCTCCACCTTCATAACGCCTTATTATCCATTCGGCATCTTAAAAGAACATTTTGTTCTTCCTCCTTTCCTGAATCTTCTTTACTGTAATGGCATCATTCAGCATCAACTCTATATCCTTAGTGCAAATTAGCTCAGTGTCCAGAAATCCAACTCCTCATTTGAAACTATTAACACAAATTTATCGTGCCACTTATAGATCTTAGACTCCAACCCATCTATGAACTTCCACCCATGCCTTACAGCAACAAAATACCAAACATCAGGTCACCTTCTAATTGTGAAGATGTACAAAAATAGTTGAGGCGTAGCCATGACTTTAACCTCTTCATAGATTATTTCAAAAGCCACTAGAAGCCGATATATATTTGCTAAAAATATATTCGGCATGACTTTGAAACAATTGAAGAACTGCTTAATGAATGCCAAGAAAGGGAATTGTAATCCAAAATCAAGATACTTCAATATAGATATGGAACTCGTGCTCCCTCAAAAAACATACGCTTTCCTCTTCTCTTGGCCACCTAAGATTCTATACCCCTGGAAGGTCTTGCCAGTACTTGTTATTTTTCGAAAGAAGGACCCTATCAGTAGCACTAATTGCTTCGCTTGGTGAATCATGGAAGTAGACTATATTATTGTACAAATACTTAGCTACAGATCTTCCTTCCTTATCATCTGGTGTAAGACTGCTATGAGGGAATTGATTCAAGCAAGTTTGCTCCATCGCTCTACTATGCTATCGGTTGAACTACTTGAGGAACACACCGTCTCACTCCTTTTTTAGAGGAGAAAAGTGGCCTCAATCTTCATTGCTTCGAATTTTGAAAGGATAAGTCAATGAATTACGTTGCAAACCATACCTGATTGGTTATAAATTCATAACATTTGAAGAGTTTGAAGTTGAAGATGAAATATCAAAAGTGAAAGAAAGCTTATGAAAGTGATTGTAAAGTTTGATTCTACTATCCAAAAACTCTTAAATACTTTGTTGGTAATGATGTGTTGTATAAAAGATAGCGTAGATTACTGATGCGTGTTTTAAGACAGAGATCCAATGGTTATCGAGGCTTTGATAGTTATTATGGCCTACAGTATAATTATGGCTAATGTGACAGTTGTCATTCATGCCACCACTTAAGCTTCTAACAGGCAAGAAAATTAAAAGTTGTGACCTTTCACATAAGATACAATCCATCTCTTGAAAAAAAAAAAAAAAAATTCTGATTACTAGGCATTTAGGAAATTATTCCTTACTTGACCTTATAAAAAATTAAGATGCTTACTTCCTTAGCTGAATACTCGACTACGGGAGTTGGGGGGCAAATGTTAATAGTTAAATTTCCATCACTCAAATGCTCGGCTGCCTACATGTCGAGAGACTCTATTCCTGGCCATGTCGAGTAACATCAACATGACGAGTAACTCGATTCTTAACTGATACCGAGTAACGTGGACTAGCATTTGATTTAAATTGAGTAAAGTGGTATGAATAGTTATCACCTGACATGGTTAATTATATAATTGCCTATTCTCCCGATATTTCCGGGATGTGTCTGATCAAGAGGGCTTTACGTATCTCGTTAAGCATTCAAATAACTGTTGTTTTAGACACAACATTCACCTATAAATTTGGGAAAGAAACACTGTAAGTGGTCTCTAATAACTCTTCACTACTCTCAACTTTCTCTATCCACATTTACTAACTTAAGCATCAAAATAGCCGCATCGGACTAATCTCAGTACCAAAAGCTTTTCCTTTTTTTGTAGGATAATTCCAATTACCAAAATCTACCAACAACAAATTTGGATATCTTATCTACCATTTCTTGTTTGTACTTAATTGATATTGCTTATTAGATTTTTAGATTGTCAATTTACGAATTATGCCTATTGTTTAAGTCTTTAATTTGCTAATCATGACAACGTGTATTTTGATTTTATTGGAATGCGTATTAATTAAGATTGAGTTGTGAGACCTCTTCTAAGTGTTTATTGTGAACTAAATAATTTGGATTAAGGAGACATAACATATGTTCTTTAATTAAATTAAGGTTTAGGAATAAGAGAAGATTAATTTAATTTATCACTTGTCTAATGGTAGAAAGGATAAATTAGTTAATCCTAGGAATTCGCTTCATGAGAAAGAATTCCTAGTACTTAAATGCCTTAAAACTAAACCTATTAAAAACACCTTTGTTATCATAACTGGTATTATAATTATTCAAATTGCAATTGAATTTTTTAAAGATGTTAAATATCCTAATTTAATTGTTTTATTGGTTTAGTTTTCATGATTTAATTATTTTCATAAACCCTTGATTATATTTGCCTAGATTTAGATAGGAGTAATACTAATAAAAATTAGACACCACTCCTTATGGATTCAACCTAGTTCTTACTAGTATTATTACTATATATGCAACCTAGTGCATTTACTAGTAAAATATTCTTTTGTTATAAAATGTAGTGTTATAAAAAGTTAAGTGAGGTTAAGTACATCACCTACTTAGACCGACGTCCCCTTTGGCTGACCTTAGCTTGGACTTTGTCCTAGGGTTGCCCTAGACATCCAGAGAAAAAGATTTGATCCTTATAGTTGTGGATCAACTCAATAATATGGCACACTTCATTCTGTGCTACATAACTAACGATGCTTTATATATTGTTGATTTGTTTTTACAAGAAGTCATTCACTTACCTATAGTTCTGAAGTCTGTTATTTCAAATTGAGACACCAAATTCTTGATTTACTTTTAGAAGACCTTATGGAGGAGGCCTGGCACTAAACTTGTATTTAGTTCAAGTAATCACCTCCTAATAGATGGCCAGACTGAGGAGATGAATAGAATGTTAGGTACCTAGTTAGAGCTGTTATGGGAAAGAACTTGAATGATTGGGACTTGTGTTTACTTACTATGGAGTTCACTTACAACTAAGCTATCTACAATACTACTAAGAAGACCCCCTTTGAGGTCATCTATGGCCTCAACCTAACCATCCCACTTGACATGATTGACACCCTACAACCTCTAAAGAGAGACAAACCGGAGTTGATCGAGTTCGAGGACTATAAGAACTACATCAGCATGTAGCCAAGAAAATCTCTACCTCAGCTGAGAGAGGTTTCTACACCTAGGGAAGAGCAAGCTATTACCTAAAGCTAATAGTCCTTTCAATGTACTGAAGAAGATCAATTGTAATGCCTACCAGATTAAACTATCCAAAGATTATGGTGTCTCTTTTAGTTTTAACATATCTAACTTGATTTATCACCATCCAGTTAAAGTTGGAGCACAAATAGAGAAGAACCAACCAAAGATGACTCCGCAAATTTGAGGTCAAATCTCATTGACCCCTAGGAAGATGATAAGAATCAACTCTATGGACCCATTACTAGAAGTTGAGCTAAGGGATTATACGGACTTGCCTAACAAGTGCTAGCCCAAGGACTCTTTTGGGATGAGGATTCCAACATTAACCAAGGTGTATTACACTTCATTCGACCAAAGTGTCGAGTTGTAGTCATGATGGGAACAATTCCCAAGTTGTCAAACACCACAAGTCTTCTTGAGCAGTGTAAACAAGCCATTTGACCAGTTGAGACCTCAGAACAGTGCCTAGTATGTAAGCTCCAATTTGACCCAGATTAGTTAGCTAATTTATCCATTCCTTTTCTAACCTTTACTGAGCTAATCCCATCAGTTGTTGAGTTGCCTTAGATTTTACACTTATAGGAACAATTGTGCACACATACAATTTCAGGCTCTCTAGCCATAATTTGACATATGTCCTTTGATAGAACAATCTAAAAGGATTCTCCTATTTTTCATACTTTGTACTATTTTGTCATTTTTTCCCTTTTAGCATATTTTAGGAATCTTTGTTATTGAATTACCATTTTTTTTCTTTTCTTTTTTGTATGTAACCCTACGGAAGCTATATAAAAGCCTCATTTTCTATAATGCAGCAATCAACTTCCTTTACTATTGAACACATAAATTCTCCATTCAAAGTAACCGTTATGTTCTTTATCTTACCCATCTCTTATTTAACTCTTTTAGAAAGAGTTAGTGGTAAGCGACCCTAATTTCTACATCGGTGTGTAATATTGAGTGTGGAGTTAGGTTGTATGAGCTTATAGTGCATCATATCCATAAGCTACTCATGGACTTGCTATTTTCTTTTGTTTTGTTTTCTTCCATTATGATGTGGCCTCCATGTATACAACCCCAAAGATGCATCAATGTGATATGTTGCTACTAAGAAAGCGTTATTGGAACCTAGTGGCGAGATCATCAAAAGAGAAGATGGAATTTGCTAAGAGTGGGTTAAACCACACCAGTATGGCCTTAGTTAGTGTACTTGGGAATGCTTTATACATAATGGCATCAAAGAAATTATGGAGGCTCATCATCGTATGGAAGTGCACCAAATGGTCGTTTGGGTCACTATTTCATCATAGGTGTTCATATGAGGAAGATGTATACCCTGTAAGAGGGTTTCTTCTAAGATGATTATAGTAAAGGGACTTTTGCTTACCACTACACCCAATTGTTGAGTAGAGGATTCGAGGAGCTTTTGGTCGTGAAAGCTAGAGGCATGTTAAATGCGCTCATCGAGTTTTTTGATATTGATTGCATCTAAGTGCTTTAGTAATGGTTCAAGGGAGATGTCCCTGTATATCCTTCTTGTGCCTAAGTATATAAGCTAGTGGCGTGCCTTGTCACGATTAGTGTTCAACCAATTGTGCAAATCTTATAGTAGGCATTACTCAATCTAAACATAGTAGCATAGGTACATATGGTTCGATGGTAGTGTAAGTGAGCACCTAAGGCGCCTACTAGGTTAGTTGAGAAAACTGGCAACCGAGTCTTCAAGGTTAACCTGGTGATAGGGGTAAGCCTTTTCCTTGAGTTTTTGTGTTACTACTAATTGTTATCTTAAACTAGTAGAGGATTTTCTTGTTACTTTCCACTAATTCATGGAACATTGCCTTCATCTAGCTCACTTCTAGTGGTGGTGGCTCTATCTGTAGCGATGGCAAGTTTGTTGTGAATTGATCACCACCGCATGAAAGTGTCAAATGAGGTTGCATAATTTTACTCTTAACTATGATGATGAGTTTGCCTAAAATAGTGAGTGCCAAATGATGATGGCATATATCATGAGTGTAACTCCTAGTGATCTGTAAACCATGTATGGTGGTAAACTTGCAAAAAGCCCCTTTTGGCATAGCTAATGAGGGCCCTCCAAAACTCAAGTTAATAGGGTAAGTATTAGGATTCTAGTGAATGGAGGAGCAAATAAATTGATAAAGTTCTGAGAGTGTCAAAAGGATCCCTTACTTGGTGGTATTACTCTTATTTATAGGTTAAGGGATCTAACATGCTCAAATACGTAGTATGAGGGGAATGGTTGGTTTGAAATCTAAAGAGATAGAGCTATTAGTATGAGAAAAGACTTCTACCCTTTCTATTAGTTAGTAGAGGCTTGGGGGATGGGCTTGTCACATCAATAGAAGGTAGTTGCCCTAGTTTAGCAAGTAAGCTATAAGTTGTGTGTCAGGAGTTCATTTAACATTTAATATGAGAGAGAAAGAGATGGGGAGAGAAGTTTGAGCCCGACTAAGTTAGCTAGCATCAAAGACTATTCTTAGAAAGGGGGTAGAGCTCTTCTCCTTTGGTTGGAGAGTAGGGATGAAGGACCTCTAAGAAAGGACTCTTGGAGGGTTCAAGGCTACAACAAAGCAGGAAAAGCAAACCTTAGGTATATGCTAAGTTGTTATTCATCCAAGTTGGAGAGGCTTTGGTAATACACTAGGTGAGCTCTCTAGTAGGCTTAAGACTCTAGAGCCTTAGGCCAAAGGCCAACCGTCGATGAATATACCAATGATTGCGTTACTACTAAAGCCTATTATATAGTTCACTAAAGCATGCAATATGACTAATAGACACAATTAGGCAAAACTAGCTAACTAAAACATTTAGTAGTTTGATTTTTCTAGATTAGGTCAACCAAATAGTAGGATTCAAGAGTGTCATGCGATCTTGCAACACTTTATTTAAAAGTGATTTAGGTAAAGAAGGTTTCTAGATTAGGAATTAGGCAAAGATGCAAGTCCAATTAGTTCATAATAGAAATCCCCAAAATCCAATATTGCAATTGAGATTGAACAAGTCACTTAGAACTAGAAAATAGACAACACTTAAGATTTACTAAGGAACATGTTTTCATTTTTATTAATTTAATCGTACTTATTTAATTTTTTGATTGATGGTTCTTAATTTAATTGTTCTGTTTATGATTTTTGTAAGTGTTCTTGTCTTTATTTATTCCTAATTTCATTATTTTCAATATTTTGTTATAGCAATATTTATTTTTCCAACTATAATTATTCACATAAATCTTTTATTGTACACGTTAGGCAATTGAGTAATCTAAGGATACAATTACTAAAAATAATTAGATATTACTCCCATGTTAGTTTCTTCATAAGATTGACCCTTAGATTCATAATCCCTTTTATTTATATTATAACTTAACTAGGTGAACTTACTTAGGCTCCAACATGTAGCTATCATAACACTTCTATCAAGTTCCACCAACTCATTGCTATTTCAACACTACCTATAGCATATTATAGGATTTTATTTTTTTTGGAAAACTTTTAAGCATCAGATTGGTAGGACCTAAAATAAAGACCAAAATAGTAAGTAAAGACCCCCTTCTTCCCTTATGTTTTTTATTGCCCCTTCCCATCACTTCTATCTCTCTTTCATTCTTCCATCCTTCTTCTCATCCCCATCCTTTCTTCCATTTTCTATGAAACCTCAGTCTTCAACCTACTACCATAGACTCAAAATAGCACGTTATTTTTATCACATGTGAAACTTACATGGTATAGCAAGAGAAATAATAAAATAAACTTACTATGGAAGTTTGAGAAATGAGTTTAGTTATGTGACAAGACTTTAGCTACTTGATATTAATATGAGTTAGGGTGTCCAATATGATTTAAGGCTTTCAAAATATCTTTCAAATAGAGTCAAATTTCAATATAAGATCACAAAAGTTAGAAGAAGAATCTTAGCAAGGTTAATAGTCCGAAATAAAGTATATAGAGTATTTAATTTTAGCAAAACATATTTTTATTGAGATTATTCAGTAATTATTGCAAACTCTAAATTTGAGCCTAAAAATATAACGAGCCCTTATAAATAAATTATTTAACTCAAAAAAGTAATATTAGAAGTCAAATAACAATTAATGTGACTATATAATTACACTATATACACATTATATACCCGATAAGCATATATATTAATATAATATACTAATAAATAGTTAAAATCTTCAAATTTACTAAAAAATTATAAAAAATAGAAAACACACCTTTAAAATATGGAATTAGGTGTAGTAAGGTTTGATAAGTCAAATTTGACTAGGAATTTTTCAGATTTGGAAAATACATAGAGAAGTTAATTCAAGTATAATATTATATAAAGAAGTGGATCATGAACAAATTTTAAAGCCTCCAGTCCAGTTTCGAAGCGTTGAGAAGATGTCCACCAACCATGACAATTGGAGCCTACACATTATAATTGAAGAGCCCATGTCCACATGATTTCAATTCTAACTATCCAGCCATCATCATTTGTGTGAATTTTAAGTCTAACAATTGCATAATCAAAGCCAACACAATTTCATGGAGTCTGGTCCGCCAATGAAGTCCACATTGAAGAGCAAGGCACGATGAAGTCTACATAATTCACAACAGGCCGCACATTGAAGACCAAGTCCTGATGCCGAGCTTTTAGGAAAGTAAATGAAAAAAGAAAAAAAAAGAAGAAAAAATTAGATAAGGGAAGTCCGCATGAGGGAAATATATATATATTAAAGCCACAACAAAAAAAAAAAAAAAAAAGGACGGTACAGAATTTAGGGTTTCCCTTCGGTACCGTAGCCACACGACGACATTTGGAGATATTTTTCCCATTCATTTCCATAGCTACAAGGGATTGAAGACAAATTTCTAAGGTTAGTCATAACGGCACAAAAGATTCAAGAGATAACCGAATTGTAAATTAAATTTATATTTTAAGAATTATAATTGAGTTTTCTAGTCCTTTTTGCTTTCAAGATTTACTACATTTCTTGAATTCCTTTGTAAGATTTTTATTTTTGCCATGAACTAAATTAGATTTAATGAAATTTTGACATTGCCCAATGATATAATTTAAGTATAGTTTTATTATCTATTAATATTTAAGTAATTGTGATTTTTCATCATCTTGTTTTCATTATCCAAAATTTTATTTATTGGCTTATGATATTTTTATGAATAAAACTTGAAAAACTCGAAGCAAAATTCATGGTTCAAATGAATTCAGACTTAAATTAATTTAATTATCGCTATGGATACATGCGTTTTTTATTAATTTTAAAATTCATGTACTTAATACAATTGGTATTAAATTTTATGACATAGACATATGGACACTGTTGATATCAATTTAGGTCATAATATTTATAAGAGGAATTTACTACTTAATTGATGATTATAGATAAACCATTCAAAAGGGATATTTCTGCTATAATTAAAATAATATTGACTTAAAAGGGAAGTGAATTTTTATGAATCTAATTAAAAGCCAATTAATTAGTCCTAACATATCATAAAGGCATATGTTAATTTATCAAATGATGGCATAGTTAAAATCCCATGTTATTATTAGTAAATTTTTTCATTACGATGTTAGTATTTTATTTTTTATTTTTAGTTTCATAAGTTTAGTTAATTTGCATTCATGGCCAATTAGTTCCTTTTATTTTAATTTATTTAGTCATTCCATTTCAATTGCCTAGCTAAAAAAAGAGTTTAAATAATCTAATACTTAGTTTTCAATCCTTGAGGACGACTTGGTCTCATTAGTTATTTTTGTTATAGTATATGACTCAATTCAATTATTTGAGTGTTTTTATTGCAAAATAATTATTTTAAAAAAAATTGTACAAATAAAGTTTTTAGCACCTTTACAAGGAATTACATTATACTAATATTAGATTCTCAGTTTTATTTTTAGACTTGATATTTTCTTCGGATGGTTGTTTTAATTCTCAACGTTATTGAATTTTTAGTTTTCCTGCACCTTGATTAATTTTCAATTATTGCATTTTGGTTGTTGTTCCAGTAATTTTTCTTTGCTTGTATTCGTTAGTTTTAGTTTTTATAGGCTTGGTCCTGGAGCAATTCTTGGTATCGGAGCAATTTTCATGGTGTGTTCTGGAGCTTTTCTGACTGGCCATTATCCAATCAGTTCAGTTCTCTTGGAGTACGTTTAATTCGTCCATTGACATTGACTTTATCGCCTAGAGTTCAATCAATATTGGACTACAAGTCAACGTTTAATAGGAAAATTCATCAAGCTCTAGTGCGTGGAGGATGGGATTGTGGCTTTGAATTCAGATAAGTCCATATTTAATTACGTAGCTTCAGTGCCAAAGTTTCATTCATTAAATTATTAATTGCACTAGATTTATCCAACACTGATCATCATTACAGTAGTAGCATCTTCAAACTTGTCTTCATGAGTTTATTTTATTGTCATTTATTTTATTTGACTCTATTAATTTGTCACTGCATCATTTATTTGTTGAGACATTGACTAGCTTTTTCTTTAGATATCAAATGCATTAAGAAAAACGATCATCACATTGCATTCCTTGCAATATTAGTCCTTTAGCTATTAGATCATTACGTCTGTAGGCTTACTTTTGTCCCAGCAAGCATTTTCTTTTCTTTTCTTTTTTTGGTTGATTGTTTAATTTTCAAAGTTTCCTGTCATTTTCATGTTGAAGCACATTCATAGATATTTTTTTTTTATTTATCAGATCATTATCATTATTAACTTACATTCATTTATTAATTTAGTTGTCTACTTAACTCATCATGGTTTTTTTTTTTTTTTCATAAAATTGCTATCCAGTAGATTAGAGCATTTGCATTTAGACTAGATTTCTATCTTTATTACATTTTCATCTTAGTTTACTTTTAAAAGAAAAAAAAAGTTTCTCCTTAAGTGTATGCATTAGACTAGAAGTGAAAACTTGGAATCGTTGATCTTTGACTCCAAAATTGAACGCATTATTCATAGGTTTAGATAAGAACGCGTACACTTATATCAAGAGCCAATAGAGATCATGGCAAAAAACAATGAAAATGGGAACCAAAATGGAGAAAATAATCAAGTCCTTTAGGAATATTTTGTTCCTACTATTCAATGAGTAACACCTGGTATCACACACCCCACAATCTAGGCTAACAACTTCAAACTCAAGCCTGCACTAATACAAATGATGCAAGTCTATCAATTTAGAGGATTTATGCATGTGGATCCCAATGAACGCATCTAGAATTTCCTTTAGATATGCGAGACTTTCAAAAGTAATGGTGCTCCAAAAGATGCCATTCACCTTTGATTATTTCCATTTTAGTTGAGTGATAAGGTAAAAAGTTGGCTTAATTCACTCTCCTCTAGCTCAGTTACCACATGGGATCAACTGGCTCAAAATTTTCTCACTCAATTTTTCCCTCCTACCCAAACTGCTAAACTCAAAAGCAACATCACATCCTTCATGTAGTACAAAGGCAAATCCTTGTACGAGGCGTAGGAAAGGTATAAGGAGATTTTAAGGAGGTTTCCTCATCATGGGCTCCCCACATGGCTTCAAGCATAGACATTTTACAATGGCTTGGGAGACTAACTTCATACAAGGATTAATGCAGCTTCTAGAAGAGCTTTAATGGGTAAGAGCATGCAAGATGCTTACCAATTGATTGAGGAGATGGCATTAAACACTTATAGTTAGTAGACAAAACGAGTGATGCTAAAGATAGCTGTAAGAGTACATGAGATGCGTAAGGTGTCACAGTTGTTGGTGTTAGTAGTAGCTCTCACTACTCAAATGAGCTAGATAAGTAAGTTTCTTACTACTATGAGCTCTAGCAATAGTCCACCAGTAGTGTGTACCCATTGTAGAGGCACCCACAACACAATGGGCTATCAAATAATAATCTCCTTAGCTCCATTTGTAAGCATGAGCACTAAATAGGCTAACTTTGTTAGCAATTTCAATAAGGGGAATCATAATCCATACTCGAACACCTATAACCCCTTTTGGAGGAATCATCCCAACTTCAATTAGTGAGAGAATCAAAATTCTTATAAAGCACCACCTACCTTTTGATAGCTCTCTCAACCACTAAAGGGGAAGAAGCTGAGTATGGAGGTGCTCATGACTAGTTTTATCTAGAAGGCTAACATGAAATTTCAAAACCAAGACACTGTTATTCATAATTTAGAGGTGCAAATGGGTTAGATCTCAGAGATGCATAGTAAATGCCCTTAGAGTTTGTACCTAGTGGTACTAAGAAGAACCTAAAAGAGGTGAATGCCATAATTCTCAAGAGTAGAAGAGAGTTAAAGGAAGGAGGTCACACAGAAGGATCTAGAGCTTATTGAGAAGAATGAGGAGCCATCCACCATAAATGAGGAAAAATAGAAGGATGTAGCAAGATCGGAGTAGAAAAAGGATAATTTGAAGCCTTATGTTCCTCTTATTCCTTTTCTAGGAAGGTTGAAGCAGCAATAGCTTAACCACTAGTTCTCCAAATTTTTGAATGTTTTCAAAAAGTTGTATATTAACATCCCATTTATGGATGCACTCAAGCAAACGCCCTCCTATACGAAGTTCATGAAGGAGATCCTATTGAAAAAGAGAAAATTGGCTGACCATGAGACTATGATGCTAACTAAAAGAGTGTACAACGATCCTATAAAATAAGTTACCTCCTAAGCACAAAGATCCTAGTAGCTTCATGATTCCCTACATTATAAGAAACTCCTATTTTGACAAGGCCCTTTATGACCTTAGTGCCAACATAAATCCCATGCCCCTATCCATCTTTAAGAAATTAAGGTTATGAGTGCAAATAGACTACAATATCACTATTGTTAGCCGATAAGAGTATTAAGTACCTTAAGGGGATCATAGAAGATATGCTAGTTAAGGTAGACAAATTTATTTTCTCTACAGACTTTATTGTCTTAGAGATGGAGGAAGACAATGAACTTCCACTGATCTTGGGTAGGCCATTCTTAGCCACTAGTAAGGCCCTGATTGATGTTGAAGAGGGAAAGCTAACACTCCAAACAATGGATGAGCAAGTGACCTATAATGCATTCAAGCACCCAAGTGATAATGGTTCCTGCTACACCATTGATGTGTTCAACCTATTAGTTTAGGAGATGAGAGAGGAGGAGAAGGGATCGAATGATTATAAGCATTTGGTTCTGTTTGAGGATTGGAGTAGTGATGAGGAAGATGGAGATGAAGAGAGTAAGAGTGATGCATAGGTGGAGCAAGTGGTGAAGGTTTAGTCAAGTCCATCAAGGTTTGAAGATTTGGGAACCAGCATGACAAAAATGGTTCCATTTATATAAGATCTTCTAAAACTCTAGTTGAAGTAGCATCCTACTCACTTGAAGTATGTGTTCTTGGATGAGAATGAGACACTCCTTATTATCATCACAATAGAGTTATCACAGAAGAAGGAGGATAGGTTGATAGAAGTCCTCAGGGAACATAAGAAGGCTATTGGATGAATGATTGCTAACATCTAGGGGATCCATCCATTAGTTTGCATGCATCAAATTCTCTTAGAAGTTGAGTGTAAGCCATTGGTTCAACCACAACGCCGACTCAACCTACTTTCAAGGAAGTGGTGAAGAAGGAGATTTTGAAACTCCTTGAGATCGGGATTATCTACCTAATCTCATATAGTAAGTAGGTAATTCCAATACAAGTGGTACCATAGAAGGGAGGTATGACCGTTTTGGAGAATGATAGGAGTAAGTTGTTACCTACTCGGATCATAACAGGATGGAGGGTTTGTATCAATTATTGAAAAATGAATGATGCAACCTATAAGGATCGTTTCCCCTTACCCTTCATTAACCAAATGCTTGAAAGATTAGTAGGGCATGCATATTATTGTTTTCTAGATGGTTATTATGAACTTAACCAAATACATATTGCCCTTAAGGATTAGGAGAAGTTTGCATTCACCTGTCCTTATGGAACCTTTGCATTTACACGTATGCCTTGTGGTCTATGTAATAGGCTAGCCACTTTTCAAAGGTGTAATATGGCGTTTTCTCGAACATGATCTAGAAATACATTAAGGTCTTCATGGATGACTTCTGTGTATTTGGCTCTTCATTTGAAATTTGTTTAGAGAATTTACCATCTATGCTTCAAATATGCAAAGACACTCACTTGACCCTTAATTAGGAGAAGTGTCACTTTATGGTATAGGAGGGGATTGTATTAGGACACTAGGTTTCTCATAGAGGGATTGAGGTGGACAGGGTAAAAGTTAAGGCGATTGCAAAGTTGTCTCCATTAGTGAATGTGAAAGGGGTATGGAGTTTCTCGAGACATGCAGGGTTCTACTAGAGGTTCATTTATGATTTCTCAAAGATCACAAAACCTTTGTGTAATTTGTTGGAAAAGGAGACTCCATTTGTGTATAATGAGGAGTGCCTTCAAGCATTCTAGTTGCTCAAGGAAAAATTGACCACCACACTAGTAATTGTGGCACCTGACTGGGAGTTGCCTCTTGAGTTCATGTGCTATGCTAGTAATGTGGCAATGGCTACTGTACCAAGTTAGAGGAAGGACAAAGTGTTCCAAGTGATATATTATGCTAAGAAGATGCTCAATGGTGCGCAATGAAATTACGCCACCATCAAAAGGGAGCTTCTTACAATAGCATTTGCTTGTGATAAATTTAGATACTATCTTATAGGGTCTAAGGGGATTGTGTATACTGATCACTGAGCGTTGAAGTACTTGTTTGCAAAAGCGAATGCAAAGCTAAGACTAATTAGGTAGATTTTACTATTGTAAGAGTTCGATCTTGAGATTCAAGATAAGAAGAGTATTGAAAATTTAGTAGCTAACCGTCTTTTGAGGATTGTAAATGAGAAAGATGAGCTACCTATCAATGAAGTGTTCCTTGACGAGTACTTGTACGTAATGTCTTTAGCAGACTACCTTAATATACTGACATTGTCAATTACTTGCTTAGTAGCATATTACCATATGGCATTTCTCATCACTAGAAGAAGAAATTCCAATCCAAAATTTGATATTACTTCTAGGATGAGTTATACCATTTCAAGAGTTATGTAAACCAAGTAATTAGGCGATGTATTCCTGAGTGTAGATGTAATACCCTAGGATTTCAAGTTAATTTAATAACCTTAGTATCAGAGGCTTTAAATCTAAGGCGTCGGACTAAGTTATCAGTTTTAATTCAAACTTCACAGTAAAGTTAGAAAAGTTAGACAGAATAATTTAAGTAAATTTAATTTCTCAAAATAAGCTATATAAAAATATTAATTTGAGAAAAATGTTAATTTATCAATAAAGTTGATAATTGTAAAATTCAAACTTTTAGATATAATGAGATATTAGAGATAATTTAATTAACTTTTAAAAATAATAAACGAAGTTGAATTTTACATAATATATATGTATTTACATGTGATATGCATTATATGTATTAAATATATATATAATAATAATGAATTATTAAAACAATGGAAAATTAATAAAAAATTGAATGGGTGAGTCACCAAATGATGTTTCAAGCTAAGATTGATTACAAATGATGAGTTGACACTTGGTTAAGGAAAGAATGACACATGACACCTAGAAAAACATGAAATTAATATGTGTAATTTTACTTTTCCATGCAAAAAAATCCTAAAGCTTATAAAGAGGACTCCAAACCTTATTAATAATATTTTAACAACTAAAAAAAATAAGAACATAATTTTATAAAATTGGAAAAAAATAGAAAAAAATAAAATAAAAACAAAACAATAAATATGGTCAAAATTAGGTTAGGGTGGTTCATGTACCAAACCACAACCTGAGTAGGAGCAGCTTGGAGGTCCAACAGAGGGTAGCCAAAGAAGGCATTCTAATAAGGTACAGCAACTAGGTGATGGCTAGAGATAGCCAATTTAGGTGAACCAATTTTCTACCCATAATTTTTTAAATTTACTAAAAATATCATATATTGTCAATTAATTATGAAATTTGGTTTCCTAAAATTATTTTAGGTGTAGATTAATGTGGTAATTTTATTTTAATTAAATAATTAGTGAAAATATGGGTTCCATAAAAAAATGCCTTGTTTGGGTAAAAATTGAATGAATTTTTATAAATTTTAGATGATGTTGTTTCAAGCTTAATTTTTATATATAATATACCTAATATATATATTTAATTGTGGTAAATATAAATTTTGAAATTAAGCATTTGTACTATTTTTTATAATTATTTTGAATGTGATTGCCAATTTTGCTGAATTATTGAAATAATTAGTTTTTGACGAAATTAATGAATGAGCCTGACATGTTTTTATTTCTAGATATTATAATGATGTATGGAATACTTAGTTTTTATCTCACACTTAAATTTGTTTATTTTCCCTAATGTTGCATAATTCTAAGCTAAAACCGTTATTTTTGTAAAAATAGATAATAACTAGTTGAGTGTAACTAATGGTCGATAATTAAACTACATATTTTTGAAAGTCTATAGAATTTTTCATGAAATTAATTAGGCTCATATACTATTTATTATGTATTTTCCTAATGTAAGCTTGCATATCAGCTGAATATGTAATATCGTAATTAGTACTATTAAAATATTTACCAAATGTGTGTCAAATGAACACTTTAGGGTACATTAAGGGTTGTTGGACAAGTTTGGAAGGTATAATTTTTAAGGTATTTAGTTTAATACTAAAGCTTACTCGAGTCAATTTCAAAAGTTAGGGTAACATACAGTCGAGTCGTACTAAGAAAGGGTATTTTTAGGTTTTTGAAAATATTGATCAATCTTGTTTCTTAATATATATTAATAATACTCAAAATAACAATCGTAATGATATAAAGTTTATTGAAATCGGATAAGAAATGAGTAAAATATGATCAAATGAAGTTTAAAAACGTAGAAATGAAAGCTTATAATAGTTCGAGTTCGACCTATACTTGATTTGAAGACTATATCATATTTTCATAGGTGTGATAAGTAAGGAAGGACCACATTGTAAAGTTTAGGATTTTGCACAATTATGAAGCCTAGGTAAGTAAATCTATCCCATGCTTGAAGTAGATATATTGCTACTCATAGCATTGTATGCTATTTGATGCTGTACTGATTGAATATGAGTATATCTTAGGTGAACTAATATGCTACTATGGTGATTGCTGATGTGGTGATTATGAATGACAATAACTACACCTTGGTTGAATTATTATGTTGCTTTGTTGGGTGATGATTTGTGCTTACGATTGATTATGATAACCAAGGAAGTGAAGTGATCACAAACTCAATCTTCTAAGTATTCACCTAAGTGAACCCTAAGTAAGATACTAGATTTTCGCTAAGGAGAGTTCAAAAAACTAGAATTAGATCATTGGGTTGAATAAAACTGAAAGACTGGTTGTGTTGAGTGATATACTTAAATTATTATTACATATCATGGCACGGCATAACATGGCATAAAAAGGGACCTACAAGTCAAAAATTTTATAATAAGGCTTCCAAATGATCATGGAAAAAGCATGACATTATGAACTTAGTGTTTGGAAGCATATAGATTGCATTGCCCAAACGTTGTGATTATTTTGATAGTTAAATTTAGTAGACTATAACATGTAGTCTAATTTGGTAGTGTTGCCACTCTAATTTAGTAAACTACAGTGTATGGTCTAATTTAGCAATGTTGCCACTTTGATTTGGTGAATTATAGTGTATAGTCTAATTTTGTAAAGTTGGGGGTCTTACTCCTATGTAGCTCCTTATTGTCCTATGTTCCTAGACATTATATCTAGATGCCCAGTTATATCGACTAACCAGAAGAAGTTTGGAGGGCATAGGATATCAATACTGATGCATCCCACGTGCATGAGCATAGCATGCTGCATTGCTAGTAATAAATGCTTGGTTGGGCAAATGCATATGTGAAGTTGAACTTGTGGATTATGGTTGAAATGTTTCAGTTTGTGATATGCAATATTGTCATCATATTGTCTATGTTATATTGTTTGTTATTCACTCTCACTTAGCTTCAATAACTAAGGGGATAAAATGTTTTATCCTCAAGTTACCTACATCGTAAAGGGTGCAACACTAAGGGGAGATATATATATATATATAATAAAAGCATGAATCAGAGTCAGTGAGTTTTGTATGGAGCTTGTACTAAGTCAAGGATCCTATTGTCGTGAAGATGATAAAGGAAAAAGCTAGTTCATGTTTTGATATAAATATTATGTTGTATACATAAGCTGTAATAGGGAATCTAGCTAAACTCTGATGTAACAATCCTTTTATCATGTAAACAATGTTGTCTTTTGATGAATGAGTAAGTTAATTTAAGTTTTCAACAGGTATTCTTGTGTGATTATGTCTTTCGTGCTATGTCAGGATATGATATCCTTTAGTTGGTATTAGAGCATTAATTAGGGACCATAACCTTTTGGCATGTATGAGATGTATAGGGTAGTTAAGTAATAAAGAGTCATACTTTATTAAAACAACTGTAGTAGTTATCCATAGAATTTTATGTGATGGTTATTTAGAAAGATGATTTGTAAGGAAAGTGGAATGTCACCAATGAGCTGTGTATCTGAGGAGCAAAGAGAGGATCTATCACAACAGTCTCAACTTAACCCCAAGCAATCATGACATATGGAGGAATTAGCATAACAATTTTTTATTGCATTGGTAAGAGTTTATGGAGATAGAGATAAGTTAGCTCAGGTACAACAATTAGTGAAACCATTCGATGGAAAGATCACTAATCTTTTGATGTTAGAAGAATGGATTAACTCATTGGAGAAAGCCTTTGAAGTACATGAAATTGAGGAAAATAAGAAAGTTGAGATAGCTGCTATTTTGTTAGATGAAGATGCAAATAATTGGTATAAGGCAAAGAAACAAAATTTACCAGGATCAATTGGTTAGGCTAGGCTATATTTAGAGATATATTTCTTGAATGATATTTTCCTAAGGGTGTAAGAGAACAAATGTGTGAAGAATACTAGAAGCTAAGACAGCAGAGCAGGATAATTGAAGAGTATGGGAGGGAATTTCATAGGTTATTAAAGTTTACTCCTAAAGCTGTCCAAAATAATGAGATTTCTAAAGTTGAGTGGTTTATGGCAGGGCTTAATCTTTATTAACAGGTATAGTTGAAGAGGAGTAAGGTAAAAAGATATTGATGTTGTTAACAAAACTCATTTAATTGAACAAGTTCGTAATCTTCGACGAGTCGTGTATGAGATTGAGAATAAGAAAAGGTAGTTGGATGTTAGTTCTTAGTAAAAGTAAAATAGCTAAAGGAAAGAAGTTCATTTGATCTGCAAAAGGAAATAGAAGACCTTTATCAAAAATACAACCTTGTTGGAAGTGTAACAGTAAGTATCATGCTTAGGAATACCCAAAATTGAGAAGGAAGTGTTATAGACATGGTGAAACTAGACATCTAGCTAAGCAGTGTTATAAACCTGATCTAAGGGGTAAATATTGTTATCGATGCTATTAACAAGGGCATGTTGTTCGACATTATGTAGGACAGCAATAGGAGGGACCAATTCAACAGTAAAACCAAACTAATGAATCAAGACTAGATAATAAGAATAAACAACTTAGAAGGGAAGAACCCAAGCTTAGGAAGCAAGGTAGGGTGTACGCTTATGTTGTTCAGCAAGACGAAGCTAGAGATGACCAAGGTGTAGCAAGTATGATCTTTAAACTTGATAACTTTAAGTGTATATGTACCTAGTAGTTGATAGTAGATAAATAAGAAATGCTTGAAAGTAGTAATATAGTTATCATAAGAATGTTTTAGGACGGGCAAGTTTAGGAGATGGTTATGCCTATACATATACTCTATTTAATATTAGGGCAATTCACTTGTATATATCAAAAGAGTATGTTGATAGAAATAAACTATTGGTAGAAACTTTAGAGTTAATAGTTACAACCCTTGCTGAAGGAAAACATGTAGTGCAACATAAAGTGAAGGATGGGGAATGTGAATCCTGATACTCATGAGATGATTGTAGAACCAATTATATTAGATATAAAAGGATTGAGTGTAATAATAGAGTTAAGCATGAAGTAAATGTTGACTGTAGGAAAGATAGTAGCATTTAAGTGGCCTCTTGAGAAAGGAATCGCAAAAGATTTATAGAAACTCAAATATTAAGAGAAGTTGTGGGAAGAAAAAGAACTTGTGAGAAAGAGTAATGCATATTCTAAAGATGATATGTATGTTGCAGTAACCTAAGAAAAAGTTGTTATTGGAATGAATGGGATAGTAAGAAAAATTAAAGGTAGATGATCATGAGTGACCTTTGAGAATAAATCAAAATTTTATTTGAAGTATAATTAGAGACTAATTCAGGGATTGATCTTATGTTGAATGAAATTGTGATTCATAAAGAAAGAGCTAATGATAAGATTGAGGAGTCAAATAACAATAAAGTATTTGAAGTCAATAGGATATATAATTACAAAACTTTGAAATGTATATCTTTTATATACCCTTAGCACATGTGATAAGCAAGAATAGTATGGCAAATTTATGACTTTCATGACTCTTTCATCAAGTCTCGTATATGTTATGACTCTCGTGTCTTTCATGACAAAATTTCCTATCCTTGTGAGTCCTATGATGTCAATTTTCAATCAGAAAAATGTCATGGGTTTTTATGAGTCTTCTTTGTCAAGATTCGTATCAACTATGTCAAGTCCAGTTAAGTCCACTTGGTTTGAGTCATTCTCTATCTCTCTGATGTACAAGTTAGTGGAAAGTTCAGATTTGCCAAACTCATTTTTGCTAATATATGTGTTGACTATAAAAAGTGCCCAAGATCTTAATTATGACCATTAAGTAACAACCGTAGCATAAAACCTATAGATGTGAAGAAATTGAATTCATTATGTTCATCCTAAGTGGAAATTAGGACTTAGACAATACATAAGTGATAGCGATGAAGTGAAAGGACATGTTAGCCAGTTGCAGGATAGATAAGGAAATAATGGAAGGAATTATTATGAATTCTATATGACTAACTAATACAAGAGTTTAAACTAATTGAAGGGATGAAACAAGGATTGAGTGGAGATACTAGTTTAGATAGTGACAAAGGAATCATACAAGAACATGCTAATTTGATACAAGTAGTGATGGTAGTAAAAATTATAGATAATAATATGATGATTGTGGTACCTAAGATAAGAACCCAATGAAATAATAATAATAGACTAGATACTATTAGAAAGATGACTTGAACGAAAAGGGGGAGTGGAACAAGACCAACTATATTAAGCTTATGTAGCAAAAGTTAATAACACAACATGAATAAAGTAATGAGACAAGTAAGTCAAACAAGAAAGTTCGTGAGTTTATAAACTTGAGGTTAAGGTACAAGAGTTAGTATTAAAAGAATTTACCTTTAACAATAATTGATGATAATGATGTGATGTGGAAATAAGAGTTGCGCAATGGAAACACGATATTGGTTCATGAGCATGAATGTCCTTGATTGTCAAAGTTTTGAGGATAAAACCTTTTATAAGGGAGGTAAGATATAATACCCTAGGATTTTGAATTAGTTTAATAACCCTAGGATCTGAACCCCTAAATTTAGGGCGCTAAACTAAGTTATCAATTTTATTTCAAACATTACAGTAAAGTCAAAAAACTTAGATGAAGTAATTCAAGTAAAGGCAATTTCTCAAAATAAGCTATATAAAAATATTAATTTGAGAAAAACATTAATATATAAATAAAACCGATAATCGTAAGATTCAAGCTTTTAGATATAGTGAGATATTAAAAATAAGTTAATTAACTTTCAAAAATAATAAATAAAGTTGAATGATACATAATATATGTGTATTTACATATGATATGTATTATATGTATTAAATATATACATATAATAATAATGAATTATTAAAATAATGAAAAATTAATAAAAAATTGAATGGGTGAGTTAGCAAATGATGTGTCAAGCTAAGATTAATTGCAAATGAAATGTCAACACTTGGTTAAGGAGAGAATGACATATTGTGCCTAGGAAAACGTGAAATTGACATGTATAATTTTACTTTTTCATGCAAAAAAATCCTAAAGCCTATAAATAGGACTCTAAACCTTATCTACAATATTTTAGCAACCTAAATACATAAGAACATAATTTTAGAAAATTAGGAAAATATAAAAAAAAAAAATAGAACAAGAAATAGGGTCAGAATTAGGTTAGGGCGGTTCGTGTACCAAACCACAACCTGACTTGGAGTGGCTTAGAGGTCTAATAAAGGGTGGCCGAAGGAGGCTTTCCAGGAAGGTGTGGTAGCTAAGTGATAGCTAGAGGCAACCAGTTCAAGTGCACCAATTTTCTTCCTGTAATTTGCTAAATTTGCTAAAAATATCAAATGTTGTCAATTAATTATGAAATTTGGTTTTCTGAGATTATTTTAGGTGTCAATTAATGCGGTAATTTTATTTTAATTAAATAATTAGTAAAAATATGGGTTCCATAAGAAAATGTCTTGTTTGGGTGAAAGTTAAATGAATTTTTATAAATATTAAATGATGTTATTTCAAGCACAATTTTTGTATACAATACACCTAATATATATATTTAATTGTCATAACAATAATTTTTGAAGTTAAGTATGTTTACTATTTTTTATAATTATTTTGAATGAAACTGCGAATTTTGCTGAATTATTGAAGTAATTAGTTTTTGACGCAATTAATGAATGAGCCCTACATGTTTTGATTTTTGGATATTTATAATGATATTTGGAATACTTAGTTTATATCTCACACTTAAATTTGTTTATTTTTCCTAATTTTGCGTAATTCTGAAGTAAAACCATTATTTTCGCAAAAATAGATAATAGCTAGTTTAGCGTAATTGATGATCGATAATTAAACTACATATTTTTGTAAGTCAATAGAATTTTTTGTGAAGTTAATCAAGCCCGTATACTATTTATTATGTATTTTCCTAATGTAAGCTTATATATCAACTTAATATGTAATATCGTAATTAATCTATTAGAATATTTACTAAGTCTATGTCAAATGAACACCATAGGGTATTTTAAAGGTTGTTGAATAAGTTTGAAAAGTATAATTTTTAGGGTTTTTAGTTTAGTACTAAAGCTTACTCGAGTCAATTTTGGAGTTAAGGTAGCATACGATCGAGTCATAATAAGAAAGGGTATTTTTGGGTTTTTGAAAATATTGATCAATCTTGTTTCTTAATATATATTAATAATACTCAAAATAACAATTGTGATGATATAAAGTTTACTGAAATCAGATAAGAAATGAGTAAGATATGATCAAATGAAGTTTAAAAACGCAGAAATAAAAGCTTATAATAGTTCGAGTTCAACCTATACTTGATTTGAAGACTATCATATTTTCATAGGTGTGATAAGTAAGGAAGGACCACACTGTAAAGTTTAGGATTTTGCACAATTATTAAGCCTAGGTAAATAGATTTAACCTATGCTTGGAATAGATATATTGCTACTCATAGCATTGTATGCTGTTTGATGCTGTCCTGATTGAATATGAGTATATCTTAGGTGAACTGATATGCTACTATAGTGAATGCTAATGTGGTGATTATGAATGACAATAATTGTACCTTGGTTGAATTATTATGTTACTTTGTTGGGTGATGATTTGTGCTTACGATTGATTATGCTAACCAAGGAAGTAGAGTGATCACTAAGTCAATCTTCTAGGTGTTCACCTAAGTGAACCCTAAGTAAGATATTAGATTTCCACTAGAATCAGATCACTAGGTTAAATAAGATTGAAATACTGGTTGTATCGAGTGATGTACTTAAGTTATTATTGCATATCATAGCATAACATGGCATGGTACAAAAAAGGACCTATAGGTCAAAAATTTTAGAATAAGGCTTCTAAATGATCATGGAAAAAGCATGACTTTATGAACTTAGTGTTTGGAAGCATATAGATTATATTGCCCAAACGTTGTGACTATTTTGATAGTCAAATTTAGTAGACTACAGTATGTAGTCTAATTTAGTAGTGTTTACACTTTGATTTGGTAAACTACAATATATGCTCTAATTTGATAGTGTTGCCACTTTGATTTAGTGAACTATAGTGTGTAGTTTAATTTTGTAAAGTTAGTGGTCCTACTCCCATGTAGCAACTTGTTGCCCCAAGTTCTTTAACATTGTATTTAGATACCCAGTTATGTCGATTAACCAACAGAAGTTTGGAGGATATAGGATGTGAACATCGATGCATGCTACGTGCATGAGCATAGCATATTGCATTGCTAGCAGTAAATGCCCGATTAAGCGAATGCCTATGTGAAGTTGAACCTGCAAGTTATAACTGAAATGGTTCAGTTTGTGATATGCAATATTGTCTGTCATATTGTCTATGTTATGTTGGTTGTTATCCACTCTCACTCAGCTTTGGTAGTTAAGGGGATAAAATGTTTTATCCTCAAGTTAACTGCATCTTGAAGGGCGCAGCACTAACGAGGGATATATATACTGTGAGTGTGAGTTGGAGTCAACAACTTTTGTATGGAGCTCGTACTAAGTCAAGGATCCTATTGTTGTGAAGATGATAAAGGAAAAAGTTAGTTCATGTTTTGATGTGAATATTAAGTTATACACATAAGTTGTAACAAGGAATCCAGCTGAACTCCGATGTTGCAACCCCTTTATCATGTAAACAATGTTGTCTTTTAATGTATGATCAAGTTGATTCAAGTTTTCAATAGGTATTTTTGTGTGATGGTGCATCCCATACTATGCCAAGATGTGACAATATGCATGTTGACATTCTTCAACATTGTCATTCTAAAGAGGCTTGCGATCATTTTGGTGCTGGGAGGATTGTAGCTAAGGTTTTATAGTATAGATTTTATTGGCCTACCCTACTGCATTTGTATTAGCCTGTGCTTAGTGTTAGTGATCTGGAAAAATTTCCAAAAGACACGAGATGTTGCAAAGTGGAATCCTAGTGATTGAATTGTTCAATGTATGGGGGTTTAATTTCATGGGACCATTCCTTACTTTTGTTTCGAATAAGTACATCTTAGTTGTGATTGACTATGTATCAAAATGGGTTGAAGCTATTGGTTTCCCAACCAATGATTCCCAAGGTAGATTTAAGTTCTTGAAAAAGAGCGTCTTCACTAGGTTTGGGACATCATGTGCTATCATTAGCAATGGAGGGACTTACATCTAATTTGATAATTTGCTTGCTAAATATGGAGTGAAGCATAAGTGGCAATACCTTTTCAACCTCAAACAAGTGGCCAAGTTAATCATTCTAATAGTAAGCTAAAGCAAATTTTAGAGAAAACAGTTAGTGCATTAAGTAAGGACTGTTCGCTTACACTCAATGATGCTCTTTGAGTATACCGAACCACTTGCAAAAATCCAATCGGCATGTCCCCATACAAGATTGTATTTGGCAAAGTGTTTCATCTCCTTATGGAGTTGGAGCACGAGGCCGTAAAATTTATGAAATTTGATAGAGATGCAAATAGCTAGCTACCGGTTACTCAAACTCAATGAGTTGGAGGAGTTTCAAAATGAGGCATTTGAGCATGGTAGGATCTATAAGGAAAAGACCAAAAGGTGGCATGACAGGAATATTCTTTATGGAGAGTTTTGGGTTGGATAGAAGGTGTTGCTATAGAACTCTCGATTGAAGTTGTTTCCTAATAAATTGAGGTCTAGGTGGTCAGGACCGTTTAAGGTGACTAAAGTTTTCCCCTATGGAGCTATTGAGATTAAGGGAGATATAAGGGCCCTTTTTCAAGTCAATAAGCATTTGTTGAAACATTATTATAAGGGAGAGAATTTTGGTGAGCAACAACCAGCAGTAGACCTAAGTGACCCAGCTTAAGTAGGAAAGAAAGTCATAATGAAGACATTAAAACAAGAGTGCTTGGTAGGAGGTAGCCCACTATTTCTTTACTTTTCTATTTATTTTGTATTTTCTTTTCATTTTCTTTTATCTTTGGTATCTTTGATCTCTCTATTAAGTATGTAGGCTATAGGACTTTGTTTGGCAAAGGATGGTAGGATCATGTTTACAGTGGTCGGGGTAATTTAACCAAGGGAGTCCTTGTTTCTTACCTTTCTTTATGCTTTTATTTTGTTTAACAGTAAGGACATTATTTATCCTAATGTTGGGGGTGAGATATTTATTTTGAACTTAAGGTTATGGAGATGAATTGAAGTGTTATATTCTTAATGCTAGTTAGCTATTATATTTTTTGTCCTTATTAGCTGTTATTGGATAATCTTTCACTTGAATTTACATTGTTGTATGAAAGACCATATTATTGAACATACATATTTGAAATCAATTTTCATTTTTATAGAAAAGCAACTTTTTGGTTATATTTTTTCGATATTTGCACATACTTATATTTGATCGCTTTTGAAATTTTAACACTTGGCTAGAGTTGAATTGTGAAATCTATGTTAGGTTAAGTTACGTATTATTTAAACTTTGATTTGAGACTTTGAATTAGGGCCATGTTGTTATTAGGAGTTAGGTGCTTCTATTTTTAAGCTTACTTTGATGTATACTCATCTCTTAAAAGCTTTTAGAGCCTTATAATTCACAGTAAATGAAATAATGAAACTTGTTTCTTAAAAATCCTCTGAAAAATCAAAATAGTTAGAGGTTAAAAAAAAAAAAAAAAAGGAGAGACAAAAGTGGTAAATAATTTAGATATGTTGGTAAGGATCAACTTTAATCCCTTAAAAGAGTAAGGTTCATTCTTGCTACTTATGTGAGGAGAAGTTAGTATGGATTTACCTTAGTTCCTTAGAAAAGTAAGGTTTGAATTTTATTGCCAATGAATTAAATTAAAGTAATTGTGTTTAAATAAATAATGAAGTAAGTTAATGGTTCAAAGGGAAGTCTTAATGCCTAGTAGCCTAAGGTTGTCTAACTTGAGACTTACTGATCTATGAAACTACTCCACCCAATTAAATGAAAAAAAAAAAATCCTCCAATGAAAATCAATATTAAGGGGATGATTAGAGGATAAGTAGATGTAATATGCATTTACTTTAAATTATGATGCTTAGAAAGATGAAAGAGGGAATGTATACATTTCAAATAAGTGTGCAATGTTTGATGACTCTCTTTTGGTTAGTTGATGTTATATTTGATTTCAAGTTTCCAAATCTTTTCTTAAATGAAATGGTAGAACTTAATCGCAGAAAGATTGACCATTAAACTCTAATATTGTAGTGTTCCTAGGGCATTTAAAATGTGATCGAGTAAATGTGTGCAATTGAAACTTACAACAACTTAGATTTGATTAAATTGAATGCGAATTGATAGAAGAGCCATGTCTCTTAAGCACTGAATAGAATTGATGTGAAATCTATAGTTGGTTTTCATGTAACATTGTAATTAGTGTAGAACTTATCCTTAATTATTTTTATTGAAATGTATTTTGCTTGAGGACAAGCAAATCTTAAAGTTAGAGATAGTTGATAACCTATAAATTTTATATATTTTATTTTAACTTTATGCTATGGTCATGTGTATATTTTTATATTTTTGATAGGGAATGTTACAAATTTAGAAAATATACACAGAAGTTAATTCAAGTATAATAATGTAGAAAGAAGTGGATTGTGAACAATTTTTAGAGCCTTCGATCCAGTTTTGAATCATTCCGAAGATGTCCACCAACCATGATGATTAGAGCCTACACGTTATAATTGAAGAGCCCATGTCTACGTGATTTCAATTCTAATCGTCTAACTGTCATTATTTGTGTGAATTTCAGGTTCAATAATTCTATATTCATAGCAACACAATTTCATGGAGTCTGGTCCACATCCAACATATACAAGTCAAATGAAGTCCACATTGAAGGGAAAGCTACGATGAAGTCCACATAATTCACAATTGGGCATACATTGAAGACTAAGTCCTGATGCCAAGCTTTTAGGAAAGTAAATAAAAAATGGAAAAAAATTAGATATGGGAAGTCAGCATGAGGGAAATCAATATATATATATATACACACACATTGAAGCAGCAACACAGTAAAAAAAAAAAAAAAGGAGGATATAGAATTTAGGGTTTTCCTTCGGTACCGTAGCCACATGAAGACATTCAGAGATATCTTTCCCTTTCATTTCCGTAGCCGTAAGGGATTGAAAACAAATTTCAAATTTCTAGGGTAAGTCACATAGGGACAAAAGATTTAAGAGATGACTGGATTGGAAATCAGATTTGTACTTTAAGAATTATAATTAGGTTTTCTAGTCCTTTTTGTTTTTAAGATTTATCATGTTTCTTGAATTCTTTTGTGTGACTTTTTTTTTCCATGAACTAAATTAGATTTAATAGGATTTTGACATTTTCTAACAATATAATTCAAGTACATTTTTATTATATATTAGTATTTAATTAATTATGATTTTTTTTCATCTCATTTTCATAATTCATAATTTTATTACTTAGCCAATAATATTTTTATGCATGGAATTTGACAAACTTGAAAGAGAATTAATGGTTCATATGAATTTGAACTAAAATTAATTTAATTATTGTTATAGACACATGCACTTTAGATTAATTTTAAGATTCACATACTTAAAACAATTTACATTAAATTTTATGACATAGACATGTATACGACTTTTGATATCAATTATAATAGTAATATTTATTAGAGGAATTTACTACTTAACTAATAGTTATAGATAAACCATTCAAAAGAAACATTTTTGTTATAATTAGGATAATATCAACTCGAAAGGGAAGTGAATCATTATAAATCTGATTAAAAGTTAAGTAATTAGTGCTAATATATCTTAAAAGCATATATTAAATGATCAAATGATGGCATAGTTAAAATCTCATGTTATTATTAGTATATTCTTTCCTTATGATGTTAGTATTTTATTTTTAATTTTTAATTTCATAAGTTTAATTAATTTGCATTCTTACTTAATTAGTTCCTTTTATTTTAATTTATTTAATTTTTTCGTTTCAATCGCCTAACTAAAAAAAGAATTGAAATAATCTAATACCTAGTTTCCAATCCCTAAAGACAACCCGGTCTCACCAATTATTTTTATTACAGTGTATAACTTGGTTCACTTGTCAAAGTGTTTTTATTGCAAAATAATTCCTTTTTTTTTTTTTAAGAAATCGTACACATCAAGCTCCCCTTAACGTTAGGATGATGTCATGTGAATTGTCAAGTTAGGAATAAGCTTAGTAATATTTAGATAATAATAAATAATTCAAGAAAGGACACTTAGAATTGCACTTTTCTACTTCCGACCAATCCAGCTGATTATAAATTTGTTAAAGCACCTTTCTACACTCATTTGATAGCTCAAACACTCAAAAAATCTACCTAAAAATTTTACTCTAGTAATTAAATAGAAAATAAAGAAAATATAGGGGAATAGTGACTCTAGTAGCTACCTACAACCGAATATGTTGGCATTTTAGTGGCTGAAGACTAACATTAGGTGTAATCTGACTAACTGCCCCTTTCTAGCCAATTGTAGCTAGAGCTCTAGCAATAAGGTGATGTCAATTTTAGTCTCTAAATTAGTTTATTTTACTAAAAATATCAAATGTTGTTTAAAATTTATGAAACTTCGTATCACTTAGTATTTTGGCACATAGAACCACAAAATCAACCTAGATTTTTGAAATTAGAAGCGATTATAAAGGTTCCTTAAGAAACTACCATGTTCCAACAAATTTTACATAAATTTTTAAAAATAGTAAATAATGTTATTTTGAGCTAGTTTTTGGTGTATATTTTATCCACATGATATATTTAATTTACATAAAAAGAATCTTTGATGAACTATACATCTAGGATTTATTAAAATTATTTTGTTACGTCTACCATATTTTTCATATTAAAAAAATAATGGGTTTTCAATGAAATTTCTTCATGAAATTGATTTGTAATGATTTTTGGAGCTTCGTTATGATTTTGGAAGTATTTAGTTTGGTTCTTATAACTTTATTTGATTATTTACCTAAATGAAGCTAATTTTTAGCAAAATCAGGCTTAAAATCAATATTTTAGAAAATATATGTAATGGTTATATTGAAGAGTTACAATAATTGACCTTAAACTCTACTTTTTTATGAGTTTACAGTTTTCTAGGAATTAAATGAAAAAAATATACTATTTATTATGAAATTTTCTATTATTTGCTTATATAATGGCTTATAGGGTTAATTAGTAATATATGCTAATTATGTTATTTAGTAGCTGAAATATAAGGTAAGTACTTTGCTACATTCCTTACTGATATTAACTTAAAAGAAAGAGAAAAGGCAAATAAGAGATTTATAAATAGTAATTTAGTAGAATCAAAGGACAAATTAGGAGATGTAGTTAGTAACTTTCGTGCAATTGGGGTTAGAGACTGAATCAGAATATGTAAATGAGACTCTTAAGTTGTATAGATTGAGGATATGTGTCAGATAATATTCATTTGGAAACTTTAGAGTTAGCTTGGTTTAGAAGATATTTCAGAGGAAAGAATAGAAGCTAAATTAGGGGATAAATCAAAGGCTAAATTAGAGGGAGTTTAGGACAAGTATTTTCCTAAAAAATAATCTCAAGTCATAAACCCTAAATAACAATAAGCTATTAATAATTTGGAATATATGTAACTTAAGAGGAACCTCATATCAAAGCGTAGAGTTGGAACAATCAATAGGTCAAGGTAAGCGGATCTTTGTGTACCTCAAGTAGACTTATGTCTACCCCTAACCCTATATGCCCTTACTATTCTGGCTTGCTTAAGCTTGGTTGTGAGTTTAGATTTGCTGCTTAGTGAGTTGTGTGTTGTTTCTTTTTATAACCTTGCTGATTGAAATATCCTTTCATATTAGACTTAGTTGCTGTAGTTGTGTTATATGTTGTTTATGCAACATTTTTTAGGAACTACAATAACTTGGAAAAGAATTTAAGGACTAGCTCTACCTCCTAAGGTTTTCACTTTACTAAACCCGATACCAAGGTCTTAAAACTAACAAGGAAACAAAGTAAAAACTAGGCTAATAATAATAACAATAATAATAACAACAACAATAAGAAGAAGAAGAAGAAGAAGTAAGAGTAAACTTGCTTGGTAATTTGCCAAGTATTACTTGCTATGCGATTTGATGCATTCATGGTGTGGCACGAAAAGGACTTATGGGTCAAATTTTTTTAAATTGATGTTTTGCCAGGTTAGGTTTTATACGAAAAGTTAGGTTTATTAAATAAACAACTTGATTTATAAAAGTTAGGTTTTGAGCATATTGAAACTGCATTGTATCCGTAGGGCCAGCTATATGCTAGATTTTCTAATCGCTCTACATGGTTAATGTTAAGCTAGGTATTGGCAACTCCTTATTGCCTTGCTAGTTCCTGGACTTTAGTTTGTGTTTAGATGCTCAATTAAAGTTGATCAACTGAATTAATGCTAGTTTATGTTAGGATATTAGTACCGATGCATGTCATGTGCATAAACATAGCACACATTTGCTACATTTACATGGTTTAGCTAAACTAAAGTATAATGTGATTGAACCAATAATTTGCTAGATGATTGAGATATGACACTGCTTATGTTGTTATATAGTTATGCACTCTCACTCAACGCATAGTAACTGAAGGGATAAGTTATCTTATCCTCAAGTTATGGAAGAAATTTAGAAGGAACACCATCTAACACAAGCAAGAAGGCTTAAGAGCACTTCATAAAGTAGATTTCCATGAGAAGGATCAAGTGGTTACAAGGTTTGACTTATGTTTCGGAATGTGGCATTTCAAGAAGCATTGATGTGTTTCATGTAGATTTCAACCTAGAAATTGCAAACGTGATGCTTAGGCTTTATAATGGAATTAAGTATAGTATAAGATTTTACTATTGTAATATTTTGAGTTTAGCTCACTTTTATAAAGATTTCCATTGTAAGATGTTATGTGGAATAAAGAGATACTTAAGAACACGTGTTTTATGAAGGTGAGTAACAAGTGGACTATAGATTCTCCCTTATCCCTAACTCAAGGATGTTAGTAACAAACCATCTTAAAATACTAAAAGTTAAGAAAAAATTTTAAGTAGACTTCTAGAAGGTAGGGCATTATAAGGTGGTATCAAAGCACTGTTGTGTTATATAGGCCTTAAAGTATCTTAGCTCATCTATGAGTAAGGATCTATAGAGTTATTTATAGAAGTATTAAGACTTTTATATGGATTTGATGGGCAAAAACATGGATGAAGATGAGGATTAAGACATAACCAAGAACATGGATCAAGTTGCTTAAGAGGAACAAATGAGATGTAGTGTGGAGTAACATGAATTGAGGTAAACCTTGATGAAAAGTTTTGGGAAAGTACTTAGGAACTTGATGAGTTTAAGTTGGTATTGAGAAAGAAACCATTAGAAGTTCATAAAAACTTGAGTATCAAAAGAAATTGCAAGAAGATTTGTTTATGTATATATGTTAAAAATTAGGGAGAAAAGATCTAAAGTATGCCTTAAGGAAATTTGTGTATGTGAAGGATTATTGATAGAAATGTGTGTGAGATTGTACGGGATAGCTAGGTTAATTGTGTAAGATTAAAGGATAGTCGCTATGATGTAACAAGAGATAAAACCATAAAACTATGAGATCATACTCTTCATATACACCCAAGAACATGTTGTATGTAAGAAGGTGATGATGGCAAATCTATGACTTTCATGACTCTTCTACCAAAACTCATGTCTATTATAACTCTCATGTTTCACATGAAAAGTCTCCTCTCTTTGTTCTTAATCCAGTGATGTCATGTCTGTTGTAAAACAAAAATGTATTTAGCGTCTTTATGATTCATACAGGTTAAGAGTTATCTCATTTTCATCAAGACAAGCCAAATCCAATTGGTATAAGCCAGTCTCTATCTCATCCAAGTTTAAGTCATTAGAAAGTTTAGATTTTCGAAACTCGTTATGGCTGATATATGTGTTAACTATATGAAGTACCCTAGTCCTTAACTACAATAGTAGCATAATGATTGTAATATATAACTTATAGACATGAAGAAATGAACTAGTTATGATCGTTCTTAAGTGAAATTAGGACTTAGACATGCACCAGTAATAGGGACTAAGTGAACAAAATATGTTGAATAGAGCTAGGGGATGAGCAAGGGAATAATGGTGGGGAAAACTATGAACCCTAATAAAGAACAACCTAATATTGGAGTCTAAATTGACCAAAAGAACAAATTGGCATAGTGATAAGAAATTGGCATAGAAGCTTATTGACTTTAATATGAGAAGAGTATTGGATGGCGCTAAGGGTAAATTATGGATATCAATATGATGGTCGTGGTGTCTAAACAAGAACATAAATAGTAATTTGTACGAATCAAGGGTTAATTGCATGATCCAAAGCATGAGGACCTACTGTCGTAGTACGTTGAGTTACCTAGAAGGAACTAACCCTAGAAGAAGAAGAGTTCCTTTGAGCCAACTTGATATGTGTTTTGAACTCCTTTAACTTGATTGTAATCTCTTAGCAGGAAGAAGTCCCTAGAAAAGTTGACAACTCCCATCAAAACCGAGGTTTGAGCTTCTAAGATCTTAATATACCAAATTGACCGACTTACACTAACCCAATATCAAATCAACCTACCAAAGCAAAGCTTTTAAAGTTCAACATTCTAGACAAGCACACATTAATTCCTTGAGTTGCCAATTTGATGCTAACCTACCTAACCTAACTGTGCTCTTATGTAGCCTATTGTAATTGTGGACTAGTGGCAAGTAACCTTTTGTCACATTGTACGTCATATTAAATGTGACTTAAGCTCATGTAAGACATTGGTGCATCATATCCATCATTAATGCACAAGCACTCCTGCTCAAAACTTTGATTATCATTTAGATTTCGAACCATCTTGCCATTCAAACCTAACCCTAGTTCATGTGATACCACTTATGTCCAACCATAATAGTGTCCCTATCATCTTGGTATTAGAGCTTGGCTACATTTATATAAGTTTTGTGTTCTTATGTGTTTATATTGTAGTAGTGTTGTGTTAGGTAGTGTTCATTGGGATTTCAGTTGTCGTAGTAGTTCGTAGTAAGTATGAGACTGTTCTGCTTTCCCCTGTTTCTATACTTACGGAGTAGAGTATGTTTAGACTTATAGTAGGTCCGCAACCATCTTAAGTATTGTTGATAGTATCTAGACTTAGTTGAAGCAAGTGCTATTTAGTTGAAGTTTGAGGTTGGATTTCATGCAAGGTTTTGAGTGATTTAGATGAGCTTTTGATTGCATGCAGTCATTCATCAAAGTCTTGAACAATATCGAATTCTAATGCTCAAGGAACTTTCGAAAATCAAGAAAGTGATGCTCAAAATGGCCTTTGCCAAAAAGGGGGTTATACACCTTAGTTTGTGGATGAAAAGCTGGATAGGCTTACCAACTTGGTAACTAGCCTGGTGATTGCCATAAACAAAGACAAGCAACAACCTAGGGGATACTTGAATAGAGGCCGAACGGATACAATACTTGAGCGAGGCAATGATTGACCTGGTTGAATTAATCCCACAATTCAACTCCACTAATTTGGAAGAGTAGATAGAATTGCTCAATGAAGACTTGCCATGGATGAGATAGAAGAGGAAGATCAAGAATTAGGTGATGAGGAAGAAGAATATTATGAGGTAAAAGAGAGAAATGTTTGAGCTCCTAGAGCAAAAGGCCTGAAGATGCAAATTTTGAGCTTTTATGATAGTGGTGATGCTAAAGCCTACCTAGATTAGGTGGATAAAATTGAAAAGTAGTTTAAATGTCATAAAGTACTTATGAACATCAAGGTGAGTCTAGTCATCCTAGAGTTCATAGGATACTTATAGTGGAAAAATTTGCAAGCTACTAAGCAAAGAGAATGAGAAAGGGAGATTAGAGACTAAGATGAGATGAAAAGAGTAAAGAGGAGGAGGTTCATACCAAGCTATCATTTGCAAGACACCTTTAAGAAATTGCAACTGTTGATACTCAATTCTCGCCTAGCCTAAGGCCCATCATGTGAGGAAGCTCATTGATAAACGTACAAGTAAATAGTGATGTCATGACCCACAAAGCAAATTACACAACATCTCACCTAAGTAAACTAGCTTGATTACTGAGCTTACACATGCTGACCATTTAGCACAAGTGAGCTCGTCTCTCATATCGTGACCTATTTGAAGAGAGATACAACATCTCATCCTAGCAAACCAGCTCGACTACCAACCCTACGGGCATTGACCACTTGTCGTCAACTTGGGTCTCAACTCATTCCTAATTGGGCACCTGTCAACCCTTCCTTCAACATCTTATATCGATCTTTCTATTTAGTGCTTGCTTTCTACTATAGTCCATTAATGGCTTTCTAATTACGAATGTCAAACCTCTTGGCCACATATTTGGTTGCCATAATGACTATGGCCGATTGTTTATAGAGTTACCCAATCTCTATCGTAGTGCATGTTACCTACCGACAACCAATACGAGCAAACCTTGAACCTCTAAGTGTCCAGGTGATCCCCTAAAATAGGTATCTAACGCCATGAGGTAAAGGGGGAATTACCTCACTTTCTCCCCTATACCTCTCTATTGTAAAGACCATCTTCATTCCCTTAGCTAGATCACTACACAAATACAAGATGAGCACTATCCCTTGCGTCCTTAGTGCTTAGCCCTTCTATTCCTTAGTTCTCTTTGCTAACTTGAGTGTAGGAGGGCCCCTAGTAGCCATACCTACATGGAGCTTTTTTATAATGATCAAGGAGTAAGAGGCAAAGCCAAGACCCATTCCTTCTAAGCTTCACACAAGCCTAATTATACCTAGTTGATACTACAATCAATATTTTAGTGCCTACCATTTTAGGCCACCATGTACAAGATGGCTAAAAGCAAAAATACTAATCCACAAGCTTCACAGACAGGGGATACTAACATGTCCCAACAAGGCAAAGATGACCAATTCCCTCCACCATGACGTCTACCAACACCCCCACCACCTAAAAATGAGAATGCCAAAGCCTAGTAGTTTAGGCTACTTGTCCAACAAATGCTTAAAGAGGGCAGAAAATATCAATAACTCACTACAGCTCCACATAAAGACAATGCATTACTCAAAAACACATCCTAAATCTGCTTGAACAAAGACACGACCATCAACTCTTCCTCTAAACCAAGCAAAAACGACCAAAGGCATATCGCATGCCTAATGCATCTACATGACCAGATTCAATATAATCAATAATTCTATGAAATCTCAATCAATAGCTGAACCACAATTACGATAAAACACAAACACAAGCCAAACGCACAACGACGAACAAGCAGTTGATAATCTATCACTAAAGTAGTCACCAAAGGATTAGGTGGACATGGACATGGAAGAATTGAATGAGCATATCTACTATGCCTCCAGTGTGCGTGACCGAAAAAAAATTGAATCGTCCACATAAGTGTCGTGCTCCACACCAATGAAAATCCTATTCATCCCCTCCATCCTTCAAGAAACACTACCCGTAGGTATAAGGCTACCACAACTAAATACCTATGATGGCACCACTAACCCAACGATCACCTTGTCCAGTTCTGAACATTGATGAGCCTCCAAAACTTTTCAGATGCCATCATATGTAAAGCCTTCCCCAGCACACTAGTAATGACCACTTTACTCTAGTTTAATACCTTCCCAATGCCTCCATCACTTCATTCAATGACCTAGGAGGTAGATTCCAACAGTACTTCTAAAGCTCTCAAGTCCCTATAAGAGACTCTTTGATACTCTATAATATTAGATAGTGTCCCATTGAAACCTTAAGAGTATACCTCAAGCATTTCAACCAAACAAAGCTATAAGTATCTAAGCTTAACACCGAAACAACCTGTGTAGGCATCTTTACAAGCATCAACCCCAACGAAAGGCTATTCCATGCACTTTCATTTGATAAACCTAACTCCTTGGATGGATTCATGTAAGTAATTGAAAAATAAGTAGCTCAAGAGGATGTTGTTAGACCTCTATTTGAAGTGGATAACCGCAAGTGCGTATCAACAAAGGATCACTTAGGCCCTCGCAACCCTAGACCGTAGCCTACAGCATCCAATAGATGAGATAAGCAAAGACAAAAATTCCAAGACTACACCTCATGCATACCCTTTAGCAAACCACTCAATGAAATCATATATGAGGTCTAAGAATAGCTTTCTGTAACCACCCAGTATTCACGAAACCCCATAAGTGACCAACTTAAAGAAGTACTATAGCTACTATAGTTGAAGGCCTTGTCCACAAAGGCCGCATCGACTACCTTATTATAGATGAGAAAAATCAAATCTAATGGTTGACCTAGTGTTGCTGAGTAGAGCAGTAATAACAATACTACAATGAACAAACAAACAACCTAGTAGACGAATAGAATTGTTGGAGATGATGGGCCTAAATCAACACCATATTCGAAGGACCCAATCTCTTCTCAAACACTACAACCATAGTAGCCCAACATAAGGTATACCTCATAAGAACTAAGAGGCCAAAGACCAAAATATCAATCACTTTCGCCGATACAGATGAATAAGGAATTGACCTACCTTATAGCAATGCTCCAATCATAATCATTGAAATCAGATACTTCGATGTCCTAAAAATGTTCATCAACAACAAAAGTTCCATAGACATCATTTTTTGTAGTGCTTACAAGCAAATGATGGAACATCTTGAAGAACCCTTATAGCCATACATACACGGCCTCATACGATTCAAAGGAGGTAAACTAATACCAGCAAAAGCAATTATCACCCTACCCATTTAACTAGGTGATACCGAGCATGTCACCATATAGTCAATAGACTTCATTGTCATCAACCTTTGTTCACCGTACAATGCCATCCTCAAGTAGCTAAGCATTACAAAACTTAACATGCTTATCAACCAAAAATGTCTCAAGGTAAAGTTCATGACACCCACTAGTATAGGCAAGGTAAGAGGTAACTAGACATTATCTAGGTCACTTTACCTCAAGGCCTAATCTAGAAATGAAATCATGAACATCGAATCAACCACTCCCTTAGCCTCAATAGTACGAAGAGAGCTTATAGAAAAGATCTAGGAAATCGAGCTATCTAATACCCTAAGAGTGACAACCAAAATAGGAGTAGAATTGCTAAACAATGGTAAGGCCAAAATCACAAAGTTCCTTAGGTAAAACATAGATGTCTTTACATTAGCCTTAGATGAAATGCTGAGCATCATCAACATAATAAAGGCTACCCAACACTTGAATGTTAATCTTGCGATCCGACCTGTCAAATAAAAGAAATGACACTTTGCCTTAGAATGCTAAGTAGCAATTGAAGAGGAAGTACAGAAGTTGCTTTGAGGAGGCTTCATTAGGCATGAAGTACCTTACCTGGCTTGCCAACACAATACTCATTAAGAAAGTAAATGGCAAATGGTGAATATGTGTTAACTATACCAATCTTAACAAGGCATGCCTCAAGGACTACATGATAATCATAGGTTCTAAGCCTCTAAATTTAGAGCATCAGGCATCGTTATTAATTTTAGTTTGAACTTCATGATATGGTTAGGAAAGTTAGAAGTAGTAACTTGGTAAAGTCAATTTCTCAAAAAAAAAAAAAAGTATTAGAATGTTTAATTAGATAAAAGCATAGTTCTATTAGTACCGCTTGTTATTTAATGGAGACTCGAAATCGAAACTCTAGAATATAATACCTTATAGATGAACTATTTGACTTATAGAAATAAATAAATGAATATATATATATATGTATTACATAACACCAAATGGTGATATGATACCCCCAAAAGTTAGAAGGGACATGTTTGCAAATTCATATTTCAAAAATAAGTTAAAATGTGACCAATATCATTTACAAACTAAAGTTTATCAAGTTAAGCTTAATTACTTGAAGGTGAAGAATTGATATTTAGATGTATAATATAATGCTCTACTATTTTTGAAGTATCTTATAGAATATTTAGAAATCTTAAATCAAAACAATAATGTATTTGAAGAGTTAAGTGAAATTAGACCAAAAGAGAATGATTGTTTGATTTTAAGCCGTATTTCGATCCCTTAACGAGGAAGAAAATTTTTTTGGCCAAATGCATGCAAAGAAAGGGGCTTAGGATAACAACAAAGGGATATGCATTCATAATTTTAATATGATTCTTTTGGCCAATAGTAAAATAAACCATGGCCATCATAATTCTTTTTCAATTTTACGAATAAAGAATTATTCACTTCCATCATATACTTGATGATCAAGAAATAATCCAACCGACATGACATATTATTTAAAGGAGTCCCACTTTCATCTTCATGACTTCTCCTATTTAATTCTCCATCCCACGCTTTGATGGCAAGTTAAGCTTGAAAAGTACCATTACATGTTTACTTATCATATATCTTAATTAGGAATAAGCTTGTAAATAAAAGATAGACAGGCACTATTATTTCGTCAATAGCTTCAATTACTTTAATATATATATATATATATATATATATGCATATATGTATTTAAAGGTAAACAAATATAAGAGTTTGCATCTAATATGGAGGTAAATGGTGTAGCTTATTATTATGTCCTCTCTTATTAGGTATATTAAATTATCACTATATATATGTATGTATATATATATATATATATATTGTATATAGTAGTTAAATATCAAAGAAGATTTTATAAATCGTAATTCGTATATATGGTACTTAGATATATTGGACAACTTGATGGATAACACATGCTTTCTAGTATGAATTTGATACTTTAGATTCTAGCTAGTCGATATTTCTATTTAATGAGAATATTTTGTACATATTATATATATTGCTGATAGAAAATATAGTTTTATAATGACTCTTTTAAAACCAAATCATGGCTTTACAAGTAAATTCTATATTTTATCACAATCAAAATGGTATATTGCACATATTGTTTGATTGACTTACGTAAGATATAGTATATATGATACGTTGCAGCAGGTCACAAACCCATAATGGGTCGAATGGGTATGACGAAGAGGAAGTGCAAAATCGGTGGGTTCGATAGTGAAAGTATATGGATACTATACACTAAGACACAAGCACAATCAATAGATGAGCTCAAAATAGGGTTTGATATGACTTACGAACACTAAATGTTGCTTAGAGTTCTAAATGAGAGGTTAGATGCAATTCACAAACTTACTCAAATGAAGGGTTCATCATAATCTCAAGAACAAGATTGATAAGAATGTAGGGAAGATTAAAGAGTTTAATCACTACTCAATAATTTGGCTAAAAAGTAAGCTTTGAGAGCTCAAAAATAGCTTTGCTTGAAAAGGGAAAGTTCCAAGTGTAAGAATATACTTTTTATCTATTGATGTATTGATGATCCGTATGTTGTCTACAAATATTGCTATATATAACAAGTCTTAAACCTTATTGGAAAAATTGTAAATAATGTACAAGGCCTTAAACTCTATAGAATTGGGCCCATAAATAAAATAAAGAAAACATATACAAGAATACAAAATTGTGTATTTAATAGAAGTCAGCATGCAGTCACTCGACTTATCTTAGAAGGAGTAGTATCCGAACTAGGTGGGGTTAGTAGTTGGATGTTTGGGTCCAAGGAAGAGTCTCTAAAGTCTCGTATTGCTTGATTGAGACAGCAGAAAGGTCGACCTATAATTGATGAGTTCTAGAATTAGTGAACACTAGTCTCTCAGTGCCGTGTAGAGTGGTTCTTTGGTCTTAAGTGCCTGGTCATGTAGTCTCCCATTCGTCTTCTCGGTAGATGACATAAATGGTGTTGAATGTCTCCTTTTCTTCCCCTTAATCTTCAGTTATTAGTTTGTCCTTGGCAAAACTTGATCAGCCTCGGATTAGGATCGATCAACTTTGACTTGGATATTGTCAAAGGCTGATTCCTATCATTACCAAAGGTCTGAAAGGAAGTCATCCTCAACGTTAAACATTGGGCACAGGCCAGAATACCGAACAAACTTCTCTTTACTTTTCATTTCACCATGGGTGCAGAGTGTCTCTAGATTTCCTTAATGCTCATAGGGGTTAAGCAATAGCTCTTCCCATCCATCCAAACAATGTGAGTGTTGAGGAAGCCATCATGGATCACTTTCCAATCATACTCTAATGGTTGACTAAGAAGTAAATTTGCGGCATTCATAGGGACTACATCGAATTCAATCTCATCTTCATACTACCCTACCTTAAATGCTATTCAAGCTCTTTTATGCACATAGAACATACCCTTGTCATCAAAACACTTTAATCCATAGGTTAGGGGTGCAAATAGCTCGGCAATTTCATCTTTTCCTCTAATTCGGCAGAGACGATGCTCATGCAAATACCTCCATCGAAAATCAAAGAATAAGTCTTCCCATTCACTAAGCAACATATGTGAAATAAATTTTCCCTTTATCTGAGATCTGCTTTTAGGTCGGGTCACTTGTTTGTCATAGGTATGAGGTCATTTAGGTTTTTGACATAGACATCTTCTTCTATCAACTCATCTTCTAAACTCTTGTCACTTTGACTCTTTACTTGAGCAATGGGTCCTTCACCTTTCAAGACCATGACCCTCTTATTCGGGCATTAGGACGCAATATGTCCGTAGCCTAAGCATTTAAAGTACTTTACTTCTCAAGCCTTGTTATCGAGTCCCTTTTCTTGCTCAGCCCTATTTGTCTTAGCATGAACAGCTCGACTAGACTCGCCTCTTTCCATCTTCACCTCTAGCCTTCTCTCTACATACTTATCAATTTCAAGGCTAACTGGTTGAGGTTGGTTAGTTGTCCTCTAATGTCTCTTTCTCTTCTACCTCTCTATTCTTAATGCCAAATTGATCAGCTTGTCTAATGAGTTAAATGGTTGTAATTCGACTATGTCAGCATGTCATCTTGGGGTCTACTAAAAAACTTGGTAATGATGCGGTCACATGACTCAGAAATCACACATCTAGTCATCAAGGTCTCAAACTCTTGCAAATATTCTTCAATAATGTTTTGACTTAGCCTCAGGTGCTGAAAAGCATGGAACATCTCTTGCTTGAAGTTGGTTGGCACAAAGCATCGATTCATTAATCACTTCATAAGCCTCTAAGTTCTAATTGGCTCTTCTCCTTCAGCATCTCACTTGGTAACCAACTTATCCTACTAAAGGCTTCCATATTAAATAAGAGATAATGAAGCTAGTTTAACCTTTGTTTAATCATTACACTCATAGCACTCAAACAACTTCTTGACTTAGGAAACCCAGTCAAGGAACTCTTCAAGTAGGCTACTTCTACAAAAGGTCTACAGTTTAAGCTTGATATTATCAAGTCCTCGGTCAAGTGCTCGAGGTTCATCTCTTGCATTCCAAGCTACTTGGTTCACCTCAAATCGGCCACTTCAGTTGGAGCTTTGCTCAGCTACATCTCTTCTTGACCTTGGCTCTCTTCTTTAAGCTTCTTGATTCACCTTAGAGTCAATACCCCTATCATTTCTTCTTCTTAGCACAGGTTGGTTTTCTCCTCTTTTCGGCTCGGTAGCTCTCTCGGCTATCACTTGTCATTATCTAGTTCATTAGAACCACTTTTACTAATGGGTGTTCGTTCTCTTCTTTCACCTTGGCCAATACGTCTGTAGCCTTTGACTAACCCAATAAGCTCCTAGATAAAGTTGGTAAGATTCTGAATCCGATATTCCAAGTTGTCAATACATTGCCTCAAACATCCACAAGGATTGTCTCCACTATTATTGATACTATCTTCTAACATTGTAGTTGGTATAATAAATTTTAGAGAGGAAATTTAACAAACATGTAATACACTCAACTGTACTTAACTTGGAACTACCACTAAGGCAACTCTATAAATATTATTGTAACAAAATGCAACTAACAATAGCTTAAAAATTATTGCTACTTAATTTAATAACCCAATACAAATAGTATAATACCACGACTACAAAGAACATGAAACAACATACTACACTATAGAACGAGAACTAACAGATGTTCAAACCATGAATCAAACTTTAAAGAACACTAACATGTATATCTCCCCAAAGCTCTGATACAAAGATGATACATCATAGCGGGTTATGAACCCAGAATGGGTCATATGGGTATGACAATGAGGAAATGAAAAATGGGTGGGTTTGATGGTGAATATGTATGGATACTATGCACCAAGAAACAAGCACAATCAATGGATGAGCTAGAAATAAGGTTCAATTTGACTCACGAACACTAAATGTTGCTCGGGGTTTGAAATGAGAAGTTAGATGTGACTCACTAACTCACTCAAATGAAGGGTTCATCACAATCTTGAGAACAAGATCAATAAGAACGTTGAGAAGATTAAAGAGTTTAATCACCACTCAATAATTTGGCTAAAAGGTAAGCCTTATGATTTTAGAAATAGGCTTGCTTGAAAAGGGAAAGTTCCAACTGTGGGAATATACTTTTTGTCTATTGATGTATTGATGATCCATATGTTGTTTACAAATGTTGCTATTTATAGCAAGTCTTAAACCTTAGTGGCAAAATTGTAAATAATGTACAAGGCCTTAAACCCTATAAAATTGGGCCCATAAATAAAATAAAGAAAACATGTATCGAATACAAAACTGTACATTTAATAGAAGCTAACATGCAGTTACTCGGCTTGTCCTAGAAGAAGCACGATCCAAACGAAGTAAGGTTAGCAATTGGATGTCTGGGTCTGAGGAGGAGTCTCTAAAGTCTCACATTGCTTAGCCGAGACACTAGAAAGGTCGATCTATAATTGTTAAGTTCTAAAATTAGTCAGCACTAGTCTTTTGGTGCTGTGCTGAGTGGTTCTTTAGTCTCAAGTGCTTGGCCGTATGGTCTCCCGTCTTCTCAACAAATGACAAAATTGGTGCCAAGTGTCTCCTTTTCTTCCCTTCGAGCTTCTATTATTATTTAGTCCTCGGTAAAACTTGATCAACTTTAGCTTGGATATATTCGAAGGCTAATTCCTATCAATATATATTAGTATGTGTGAAATAAGTATATATTTGTTTTGTTTTGCCAATCTATTTAAAATTATACAATGCATATGTATGGGTGTATATATATGTATATGTATGAATACATCTTACAATACTTTTGTTTTCAAAGATGCTAGCTCATAGGTTACATATGTGAGTATATGTGTGAATGTATCTATTTATGATGTAGTGATAATTGTAGAGTAAGGGACTAAATATATGTGCATTGTTATCCTCAATATGTAAATGCAAGTAGCTATACTTATGTTGGTTCTTATCTAATATCCCATATCTTCTACATATGTAGTTATGTACATAAGTAATCCCATAGTTTATAAATACTCTATATCTATATGATTAATACGTGCCTTTACCATCATAAGTTAATCATATCATATTATAAACACTATTTTATAGGATTATTCTAGAAGTATCCCTATTATTATAGAATTGGCTAATTATTTTCAAGTGTGATGTGATGATGTTTATAAAGTATTGTTGTCTTATAAAGTATGTCTTTCACATTTGTTAGAAAAAGATGTTGTAAGTGTATAAATAAACTCTTCACGAACATAAGGTACAATATTATTCACAAATGATGGCATATCGTAAAGGTTAAATGATTATAAGTAAAAGACTAATAAGCTATAGTGATTTCATAATCCTATAGAAACTAAAACAAGTTTGTCATAACATTATAGGGGAGTTAGGTCTTAGATGCAGTGATTGAAAATAGAAGTATTTGTGCACAATAGGCTAAATCATACACTTAGCCACTATATGCTTCATAATGGCTAATTATGGATAAATAAGTGACAAACGGCTATTTCTGACCTTTATGGAAGGTATCTCCTATAACGATCATTTATAAATTTAAACATACTTTATGTTTCAATACAATCGAAACTGCATAATATTATTGTTAATATAGTTTGAAGAGACACACACACACGCATACATATATATATATATATATATAATGAGACATTTTTTTTATTTTCCATATAAACTATAATATTAGTAATAATAATGCAATCATAGGATATAAATATATATATGTAATCCTATGTAACATGCAAAAGATTGTTTATAAAGTATATGTTTTTTTCCATTAGTTATATTCAATGTATATATGTACTTTATTAATGAGATGATATAAGATGCCCATAGATTGTATATATAAATATGTATATATATATATATATATATATATATAATTGCCATGTTCTTTTGGTACATACTTTAGATATGCTATATAAATGTCTAGGTAAAGTTTATTAATCTATCAACTATGATAATGTAACCATAAATCGTAGTGAATTAAACGTATTAGTGATGCCTTAAGACTCATAAATCATAGCCCTTTATTATGTTATGTAGAAGTCTATTATGAAGAGGACCATGATGATATAGAGAACACCAAAAACAAATAAGAAATGGAAAAGGATATGGTGAATAGAAGTTGATGATGAACCTAAGCTTATTTGTTTAACAGATTGCTAAGGCCAAGTGAGTACCCCCTATTTGGTTGCTTTGTGTTACACGATGGCTAAAAATATAGACCACTCACCTGCTTATTGTATATAGCCATAAGATATGCTTAAGTGCATCGCATGGCTTGGAGTATTTATTCTCTAAATCAATATAGTTTGTGGTAAACTTTTGCTTAATATATTATAGTTCTTGAGTTTTATGCTTCTAATAATGGATTGGGATTTATATGAAATGTAACTTGATTGAACATGGTGATGCAATTGTACCTGATTGAGGAGAATATTTACCTTATGTGATGATTCTTACGCTTATGATTGGGTAAATCTTAGATGATATTGAGTAATTAGTGAGATGACTTCACTTTGAGCCAAAGCGATGAGTTCTATACCATGCCATGTATGCAATTGTAATTTAGCATTATTAGGCCGAAAGCTTAGCTTGGTTGTCATTTTCTTAGTTTTCAGTATTTCGCTAGAATTCATTCTTGGCTTGATTAACTTGGAAACTATACTTAGTTGAAATGGTACTTAGCTAGGTTGATTCAAAACCCATATTTGATTGGGCTAAATATGTTGTTTGAAAGCATTTATAGCATAGCACGAAATGGACTTATAGGTCAAGATTTCTCAACTTGAGATATTACCGGCTAGGTTTTAGGCATGTAGATGCATTGCTCAATCAGTTCTAGCCACTTTAGGTGGTTTTAGTTAGGCTAGCTATGTGCTAGATTTCCAAACCATAATAGGTAGTTTCTGTTTTGTAGAATTTTGGGGGTCCTACTCTCAAGCAGCTCCTTATTGACTTTAGGTTTCTGAACATTATATCCAAATGCCTAGGTATGTCAACTAATTGGATGAGTAAATTGGAAGAGCATAAGATATCAATACCAATGCATGTCATGTGCATTAGCATGGCATCTATATGAGGCATGAATTGTTGTATATGTGCTCTATAATTGTTTGATTATTTGAATATATTGTATTGTTGATGATGTTGGAATTATCAAAATAAGATATATACGACTTGTTATGATTTAGAATACTTGATTGCTATGCTTTCTATGTTTACTTTTATACTCACTTGGCTTAAAACTTGTGCTAAGGGTTTAATTTATCTAACCTTAAGTACTAAAAACAAAATCAAGCTTAGACTTAGGGGCTAGGTTGAAGAGAGAACAATTAGCTGCAAAGTTTCAAATCAAGTTCTCGGAAGCAAGTTTGCAAGAAGGTCATCATACTACTTTTAGGTTTCTAGTATAAATGTTTTGAATGTAAAAGTTTATTTTCCTAGTTAGATTATGAGTTGAATGGTGAAGTGAAATGTGATACTTTAAATGGACTCCCATATTTTATGAAGTTCCATTGTGTTATTTCATAATAATTGTAAGAAGGTTTATTGGAAATTTGCATAGTAGAGTTTGATTTAATAAATTTATTGTAGTTTTAGCCTTATCCCTAACTTAAGAATGATATACCAAACCATCTCTTTAGTACCAAGTGTTAAGAAAAAGTATAAGTAGATACCTTGAGAGATAAGGCATTACAAGGTGGTATTAAAACATGGTTTGGAACTTGATGGATTGTAATCACTTTAAGAAAGGTATTTGAATATTGTAGTTATATGGAATGGGCTTTAGAGTATCACAGTTTATCTATGGATAGGGATAAAAAATAAGGTGGATCAAAGGATCTAGTTATCTTTGTGGATCTAATGAAAGGAAGTACAAATGAAGGTGATGATCAAGGTACTTCTAAGGATCTAAGGATTAGAAGTCCAGGTTAAGGATTTTGATGAAAGCATGTTCATTATAGAAGATCGTATTTACTCAAGAATACAAATCAAAGCATGGTTATGAAATGATATGGATTAGAGTAAGGTTTGGAAAGAATATTGGTGAAATGCATGACTATTTGATCAAGCAAGGCTATTTTAAGTTGAGAATAAATATGAGCTTAGGAAATCTATAGGTTAAAGGATGGTTGAAGAAAGGACTTAAGTGACATCAATGGATAAGGATCCAGGAGAAAGGATCAAAGAATTTTATGATCAATGAAAATCTTGTCTGAAATTGAGGATTTTAGCTTAGAAATACTGTAAGACTATGTGAGATAACTAAGATGGATATGGTAAGGCAAAGAAAAATACCCCTAATGTGACTTAAAGAGGCCATGAATTAATAACAATGATACATACTAGAGTATCAATGGTTATGTAAAGGAGATTTAAATAAGAAGGGATTGAATATATGGGTGATAATGAGTTAACCTTAGATGTATGATTGCAAAAGCTAAAGAAATTATTAGATCAAAAAGGCTTGACTCCAAAAGTTTTTTGAAGTAACAAAATAGTGTTTATAAATTTAGCCAAAGCCATCCGAAAATAATGTAAGCAATATTAAAAGTGATTAAGTTGTATAAAAGATTAGCTAACTTATTTATTGGAGCTAGTTGAAGAAGTAGAAGAAAGGGAACTAGAATTGGCAACCATGGTTTGATTGAGTATTAAGAACAAGGTTAAATTCACTAACTTTTCAAATGGCAAATTTGAGTGAAAAGTTATTAGTTATGCAAGGCATGAAGAATTTACCTTTTTCATATTAATAGCAATAATTGAAAAGATGATAGGATTACAAAGAAGATAAATCATTGATGGTGCATTGATGGAACAAGATAAAAAAATCTAGAAGGTGTTACATAAGGTAATGTAGAAGGTGTTGATGTATGTAAAAGTTACAGTTTAAGATAAATAATCTTAGTATTTGTAAGCATAAAAACTTATAGATTAAGGAAAAGGGTTCATTGAAATGACAAGTTTTGAAATCTAAAACATAGAACCCAGTGAAAAGCATCCCTCAACTTTATAGTTTTGAAACTTAAAGTACGAGCTAAAGTAAAAAATCTTAAGTTCTTGGACTGAATAAAGTACTAATCATAAAAGTAAGGTAAACTCAGGGAAATATTTCAAATCTTATTCAAAAAAGGCTTGAAGGATATGATGATAAGGCCATGGGATATTATCATAAGGAAGTCGAGTGGAACACCAGTTGTATGATGATAAATTTAACTAGAGATCATGGACGTAAATATGTGCTAGTACAATGCAAGTGATGATTGAATAAGAGGATATGAGAAAGTTTGCAAGTATAATTGTTTGTAAGCCTATTACGGAGGAGGGAGTCATTTGAAGGCCCATTCAGGAATAGGATACTTAAGAAGCTAAGAGGAACAGTATCTGTAATGAACATTGACTAAAACTATAAAAAATTGTGATGCAAAGAATAGTAAAAGAATTAATGATGAATCTTTGTAGGGATTAGTTCATTTGAAAGATTAAGGTAACTAAAGGGATGAAGTAAAGGCCAAAAGAACTTCATAAAGAATATAACAAGAAGCTTTAATCAAAGTAATGATTAGGGGATAACTAACAAGTTCATAAGCCCTTGATGTATGAAAAGAAGCAATGGATGATGACTAAGGACAAACTAAGATTACCAATATGATTATTATAGTACTTAAGTTTGAGCATGATAGACCAACTGATTGGGACAAAGCAATAAGACTAATTGGAGTAATCTTTAAAGAATGAAAAATGTAGAGGATATTATAAGAAAATATCATAGAGAATAGTATGAAAGATATTCCAAGTCAACCATGTTGAATTCAAAGCGTAGAAATTGAAATAAAAAATTAGATTGGCTTAACTATTGTAAGCACAAAGATATGGAGGTTAAAGTAGAAGGCCTTTCAAAACAACCATCCAGAAACTAAAGAATTAAAAGTCGATATAGAAATTGAAATGGTCATCCTAAAGTGAAAGGCCCTAATTATACCAGTAGGATACAAATAAACCATTCTCAATTAAGAAACTAAGGCAAACTGAGTCAATAATCCCAACCTTAGCCCAGGATCAAAAGAAACAATAATGAAGAATAAGGATACTATCTAAGATTATAGGTCAATAGTGAGTTGAATAATCATTGCGAGTACTTGTGCCCATACTATGAGATAGTGTTATGACTAGAGATTGAAGTTAATAAATATGAAGGGAAAGATTGATATTTTTACTTGTGTTACTGTCATGTGAAACTATATATGATAAAAGACAATGGATACAAAAAGTACATATCTAGGGAATGTAAATTATGATATGGCAAGGGGGTAAATAAGGAAATATGAACAATCTTAATAGAGATTGACCCTAATGAAGTTCTAACCTCAACAAAAGTTAATGATTGTGGTACAATGTGAGATCAAAGTTGCATAGTGGAAGCAAGAAAATATATTATGAACTCATAAAGTCTAGATTGTAATAGTTTTGAGGACAAAACTATTTATAAAGGGGGTAGAATGTGATAACCCTAGGTTTCGAGCTAAAAAATTTAGGGTATCGGGTAACGTTACCTGTTACATCCCGAAGTCACAGAGTCACAACAGTCCCGCCATGTAAACCATTCTATGATAATAACTGGCCTCACAGTGTCTACCATAGACATGATCTACACAAGGCGTCGATGACTCCTTGCTTTGAAGTAAACAGTCCAATTAAAAGTTTAACTAAAATTATGATAAATATTACAAATTTCTAGTAAACATGTATAATTATATGTAAAGTTCACAGGACTTTCCAGGAAATTCAACATATTCACAACTGTTCACTAATTTACATAATAACTATCAATCTTTTATCCTTAACTACAAAGGACACTCTAGCTACACATCATTACTAAGTAAATTGATCCTCACACCCCTGGCTTCAAAAGGACTAACCTCTGGATAATTGAAGGGTAGCATAATACTTAAAGTGTTCAGAAATCAGGACCTGCAAAAGGATCTATAAGGGTATGAGCAACTACAGCTCAGTAAGTTGAATTGGAGACTCATGAATGCATACAAACACAAACAAGATTATCAAGCAATTATTTTCATGCAATGCAATAATCAAGTGTCATCACACAATGTAGTCCAGTCTGTTGTGAAATCAGAGAAATTTCACCCGCTCTAATCTAGGTTGAGGAGTTTCCATGTTATGCAACAGCTCACAACCAAACCCAAGCTTGTGTAATAGAGACCTCGCTCCTCCCGCGACTACCTTCGAACCATTGACTTCACCCTCACCATGACCTCCTCTCCTATCACTTAGTTCGACTAAGGATGAAGAAGGGACCATTATGCAATCCTGCGCTATCCCTTTCAAAGGGGACGGTATTTGGTTGGAGAATCCTAATAATCCCCTAACGGGTTGCAATGCATGGCATTTTTTGGTCATTAAAGTTGAATAGGATTAAATTTCATTTAAGGTTTTGAAACAATTCACACCAATTCAATCATTACACATAATCCATCATACCACAATTTCAACACGAATTCAGATACATCAAACACATGCGTAAACTACTTACAATCACAACCATATACAATCCTAAGTCTCCGAGTACCATAAAACTAGTACTCTATTACAATAAGTAATAACCCAACTTACTTAGAATTTCTCAATCACTCGATCACTTAGTTGCAAGCCGATTCGTCTCTAGGTGTCCTATAATACAAATAGGTCTTTTTAGTACTTATACTTTAAGGATTCATATTCTAAGTTATAATTTAACTCCTTTTTCCATGTATACCTATTATGTGCTAATAATTCTTTCTACTCTATTTTGGGGTTCAGATCCTAAATTAGATTCTAGTTTTGATTCCTAAGTCTTAAATATGCTCGAATCCTAATGTGAAATTAATCACATTAAGCTCGAGTATTCAAATATCCTATTAGGTCTTAATTTAATATTCTAAACTATTCAGTACACGCTATTTCTAATTGAGGTATCGGATTTATTCCCAATGTGAGAAAATCTTACATTTTTATACAATTACCTAAAATTAAATTTTATTTCAGATTTAGTATTATTCTGATTTTTATTATAATATTATCTAAATAACCCTAATTTTTTTAGATTTATTAATTTTCAATTCCACATATTATTAATTTCTTATAATAACTACCTAATTTCCTAAATTAACTATACTTAATACTCCAAAGGCTAGGATTAGGTTTCCACATTAGAGATTAACATCCCTAAACATCTAATTACTATCTAAATCAGTAATTAGTATCTTAATCACCTAATTGACCTAAAATTATCCAATTTTTCCATCATTTTAGGGCTAAAAATTAACTTAAAAATTTCGAAAATTAATTTTAAAAAAATGGTTTCGTAGCACTGTTCTATATCACATAAGCATTCTACAGAAAAAATTGAGCTCCAAACTACACTCCTAAGCCTATTTATTTCTAGTTCTAATCATACTCGGTTTTGCCCAATTTGTTAAGAACCTTATATTTTCAGACATGATTATACTAAATCACTATTTTTCCCTAAATCTACATACAATAAAACCTTAGAATAACAAGTTTCATAATTTTCTGGGCAAAATAACTAATTTTACGAAATTATACCAAATCAGGGCAAATAAGGGACTCACCGATTTGATGCTTTTTGGCCGTCCAACTCTGGTCCAAGTGTGTCGGCCGGCCTAGATGGTGGGTCTATAGTGGGGTGGTGGTGATGGCTTAGTCCCGGGTGGTGGTGATGGCTTGGTCCCAAGTGGTGGTGATGGCTTGGTCCCAAGTGGTGGTGAGGTGTGGGTTTGGCTCACTAGCCCTAACTGTACAGTTTCCTTTTCTTTTCTTTTTTTTTTCTGGATTTTCTCTTGAATTTTCGAAGTTCTCTTTTTTCTCTGATTCCTAACTGTCCAAAGGAGTTCTCTAAATTTTTTTCCTATTTATAGACGTTTTTGGTAATTAATATGCATTAATTAGGCATGACATTGCCCCATTTCCCCGATTTTTGGCTTTTGTGTTGCTTAATTCTAATTGGATAATTTTTCTTTTTCAAACCCTAACTTGCCACGACTAGATTTGCATCATTCCATACCCTTCTGATTTTTTTCTAATTTTTCCACAATTAATTAATAATTTTCTTTAATTATTTACTAAGTTTTTGGCCAATTTAAGTAATTTCGCGTATTTTTATCTACACATAAATATATATGAGGTACATATGAACATTCCTAATTATTATTTAGGTCATTCTATAATTTTTAGTATACATATAATCTATCTCTAATGATTTATTAGTTATTTGATTACACTTTTCGCCTTCTCGGTAATTACAAATTATTATACTTAAAATTTGAAAATTTTATAGTCTCTTATTTTATTACTTATTTTCTTAAATTCAAGTTTACGGTGTCATTTTTACTAATATTTCTCTCAATAGTTTATAATTTAGGTTTGATTGGATCCTTTAACCGATCGTTCTAAACCTTGTATTCTAAGTTCAATCCTACGGTCACTTGGCTTAACTTTAGGGCTTAACTTTAGGGCTTACAATTCTACCTCCCTTCAAAAAAGTTTTGTCCTCAAAACTTTTGTATATTTAATTTGCACTTAAATGACTAAATACAATAATTTGCATACTTTTAGTAACTTGGAAGTTAGAAAAGCTATGGATACTGCTCCATCATCGCGGCTTTTGGTTGCCAAGTCATCTCTAAGTCTGGACCTTCATTCCATTGAATCTTCACGTACTCCATATCTCTATTCCTTAACTTCTAAACCCGACTATCCAATATTTTTATGGTTTGTCTCACCAGTTGAAAATTTCTCGTTAACTCTACTGGCTCTATTTCCACTATCATATTCTGGTTCTTAATGAATCTTCTCAACATAGATACATGGAATACATTATGATAGCCCGATAAACTTGGAGGTAAAGCTACTCGGTAAGATACATTGCCAACTTTTTCCAATACTTCAGATGGACCAACGTATCGTGGGCTCAATTTTCCCTTTGAACCAAACCGTCTGAGTCCTTCGAATGGGCTTATTTTAATATAAACATAATCACCAATTTCAAATTCCAATGGTCTTCTCTTCAAATCAGCCCAACTCTTATAACGGTCCTAACCTTCTTTCATCCATTGTCGAACAATCTTAATCTTCTCATTTATTTGATTGATCATGTCTAGTCCAATCATGGCATACTCTTTGTGATCCCAATATAGTGGCAATCTACACTTTCTCCCATATCATGCTTCATAAGGTGCCATCTATATGGTTGCATAATAACTATTATTGTAGGCAAATTCTATCAACGGCAAATATTTATCCCAATCACCTCCAAAATCTAACACGCAAGCTCGTAACATATCTCCTAGAGTTTGAATTGTTCGTTTAGACTACCCATTTGTTTATGGGTGATAAGTGATAACTCTGATTTTAAACATATTTCATATGGTGATTTTATAGCATTTCCCTTACATTTTTGGTTTTCCTTAAAGAAAATGATACTTAATTGAGTAAAATATTGATTTCAGGGTTTAAACGCGTTCTAGGCTCGAAAACGAAGAAAAGGAATCAAGTTTCACTCAATTCCGAGTTCAAACGAAGAAGTTTTGAAGTTTTGAAGTTGTGCAGAAATTTTGCCTTAGTGCAGAAAGTTACACGACCTGGAGACACGGCCGTGTCCCAGGCCATATCTGGTGATGAAAATAAAATACTTGTAATACACATATATAAGGGGATCTTAGGGTTTAAAAGAGACACGAGAGACATTACAGAAACGGAGAGACACAAGAGACGAAAGGAGATTTGAGAACAACATCAATCAAGAAGCAAGAACAACATCAATCAAGAAGCAAGAACAACATCAATCAAGAAGCAGAAACAACATCAAGAAAGAGGGAAACAACATCAACTTTAAGATTAGAGAGATTGTTCATCAATCAAAAGGGGTTTCCATGTTTTATTTTATATTATTGATGAAACTCGTTTTTAGATTTATTATGATAGCTTAGAATTCGAGTATTTAGGATTATGGAACCAAGGGTTTCATGTGATTCTTGGATTGATTTAGAAATTTCAATAAAGTTTCTATTTTTACTTGATTCAATTATGTCGTTAATTATTGATTGATATTTTTAGAATATCAATATATGATATTATGCATGTTGATTGAGAAATTGCATGTGTAATTAGATCTTAACATAATTGAAGAGAATTACATGTATACTTAGAGATAAGATACATGTTTCTTCTGGAAAGTTAATTATTTGCATGGGAATTCATTATACATTAATGCAATTCTAAGTTATATTACTAAGTGAAGAGATTCCGGTAAATAATTTAGAATTAGGGTTAATATGCTTGAGAAAGATATTAGCTTTAATTGTGAATCCCTCTGGTCAAGAATAATAGAAACTAAATTGAATACATTTTAAAAAGGTTACATGTTAAACACTAGGGGAAATAATTCCTAAATACATTATTGCATACTTGAAGTCGTTCGTAGTTTATTGCTTTCTAATTTGTTTAACCAAGTTTCATAATTAGTTTAGTTGGTTAATTTCAGTATTTTTAATTCATTCAACTCATTATAATTTTCCGGTTAGATAATAAAGCTAAAGTTAATATTAGTACTCAAAATCTCTAAGAGATCGACTCGGACTCATATCCGCTATATTAAAATTGATAGGTGCGCTTGCCTCGTATCAAGTTTTTGGCGCCATTGCCGGGGATTTTTTATATTAAGAACGCTAGTTGCTTTATTACTTTAGCCATTTTTTTTTCTTTATTTTCTTTTGTTTTCATTGTTTATTTTTATTATCTAAAGCTGCAATTGATTTTTTATTTCTTGCCTTTGTAGTGCATGACCCGCAATAATCCGGAAGATTTGGTAGAACTAGATCCTGAAATTGAGAGAACTACCCTTCAAAATTTGAGATCGTGACCTAGACAAGTTATGGCGACCATAGACAACGAATCAATCGTTGAGATCAAGGAAGAAGGTAAAGAGGCCAACACTCAATTCATTGAGCAAGAAGATCCACCATATATGGCTAACAACGGGAATGAAGTAAATCGGACCATGTCCGATTATTCAAGGCCTACACTTATTGGAGCTGACTCTAATATTGCAAGGCCAACCGTCGCAGCTAATAACTTCCAAATTGCACCTAACATCATACAAATGGTGCAGCAATATGTTCAGTTTGACGGTCTCCAAGATGAAGATCCTAATGCCCACATCTCTAGTTTTCTAGAGATTTGTGATACATTTAAAATCAATGGGGCCACGGATGATGCCATTCGACTGCGACTATTTCCTTTCTCCTTGAGGGGAAGAGCAAAACAGTGATTAAACTCCCTACCAAGAAATTCAATCACAACTTGGAATGAATTGGTAGAGAAATTTTTGGAGAAGTATTTCCCACCAGTAAAGACAGCGAAACTTCGGAATGATATTTCTTGTTTTGCTCAATTGGAAGCGAAGATGCTATATGATACTTGGGAGCGGTTTAAGGACTTGCTCAGGAGGTGCCCACATCATGGCCTCCCACTATGGATGCAGATTTAGACCTTCTATAATGGTCTCAATCTATCCACTAGACAGATGATTGATGCATCCGCAGGAGGTACTTTGAACACTAAGACACCTGAGCAAGCCTAAAATTTAATTGAAGGAATAGCGATGAACAACTATCAGTGGGAAAGCACTAGAGCTAAGCAAAAGGCCATAGGAATTTATGATGTGGACTTGACCACTGCTTTGGCAACCAAGGTGGACCTATTGGGTAAGAAGATTGATGCACTCTCTGTTGGCCCTCAACAAGTGCAATCGAATGTAAGTGATTTTGGTATGCAGGGGTATGGAGCACAAGAACAATTGGAATAGGTGGATTATCTAGGAAATCCACCTAAGCAACAAAATAACCCCTACAGCAACACTTACAATCCATGATGGAGGAATCACCCCAATTTCTCATGGGGAAACTAAAACCAAGGCCAGCAGAAGACCAACTTTGGCCCACCTGGGTTTCAACAACCATTCCCACCTCCTCTCCCTCAAGAAAAGAAGCCTAGTGTGGAAGAACTTCTCACAAAATACATTCAAGGCAATGAGGCTCGCTTATCCAACATTGAATCCTCGCTGAGGAATCAAGAGGCTTCAAATCGCAACCTTGAGAACCAAATTGGTCAACTTGCGAAGCTAATCTCTAAAAGACCACAGGAAACACTCCCAGGGAATACCGAGGTCAATCCCAGGGAACATGTTAATGCTGTGACCTTGAGAAGTGATAGAAAATTGCAAGTGGAGAAGAAGGATGGTGAGGAAGTAGTTGAGAAAGAAGTGGAAGTCAACCATAAGGAAGATGAAGAGCCACTAAAATCAAACGAAAGTATGGAACCACCGAAAGTGAAGGAGTACAAGCCTCTCATCCCTTACCCACAGCGCCTTAAGCAAAGTTACACTGATCCGAATAAGGAATTTGGTAAATTTCTTGATATTCTCAAACAATTACACATTAACTTACCTCTTGTTGATGTTATCTTACAGATACCAAAGTATGCGAAATTTTTAAAGGATCTTCTATTGAACAAGAGGAAGTTGGAGGAGCTTACAACTGTTACATTGAACGAGGAATGCTCGGCACTTCTCCAGAAAAAGCTGCTACAAAAATTAAACGATCCAGGGAGTTTCACTATTCCTTGTATGCTTGGCAATTTGTTAGTAGATAATGCTTTGGCAGACTTAAGAGCCAGTATAAATTGTTCAAAAAGCTAGGGTTAAGAGAACCTAAACCAACGTGCATGAGTCTTCAATTAGCTGATAGGTCTATCACATACCCTAGAGGCATCATAGAGGATGTTTTAGTGAAAGTAGACAAATTCATCTTTCCCGTGGATTTTGTTGTACTTGATATAGATGAAGATATTGAGGTGCCAATCATTTTAGGTCGACCCTTCCTAGCCACTACTAAGGCTGTTTTTGATGTTGGTGAGCATAAGTTAATATTACGGGTCGGGGATGATGAAATAGTTTTTAAAACTCTAGAGACAACAAACAAATTTCTTGACCTAGAGGACATATGTTACAATGTTAATGCCACTAATGTTGTTATATCTACATGTGTACAGGAAACGCTTGCCAAGGATTCCTCGAGCTATTGCTTGCAAAAGGGAGATGAAAATTTGGTAACCAACCCCAATTGTGCAGAAATGGTAGCTCAAATAAAAGTTCATGAATCTATTGTGGACGAGAAGGGGGTTAATCAACTCCATAAGTTAAAGGATCCTAAGTTAAAATCCTCCAAAGAGAAGCCACCAATTTTGGAACCAAAACTATCAAGAAATCATTTGGAGCATGCCTTTGTGGTGAAAAGTTCAAAACTTCCAATGACAACCGCATCTAAGGTAAAAGCGGACAAGATGAAGAAGTTTACGCTACATGAATTTGATAAGTGGCATGATCAGGAGAGAAACTATGGAAGTTATGCACCAATGAAATGGAATTGGCAAGGTCGATGGCCTAAGGGCAAATTTACGCTTGTATGGAGAGTTCGAAAGCGAGATACAGGAGGAGTCCTATCTCCACCTGGATGAAGAAACATGAGAAGACGTATCCCATCAAGCTATCGACGTTAACTAAAGCGCTTCTTGGGAGGCAACCCATGTCTAACTCTACTTATGCTTTAGTTCTTTAAGTTTTCTTCATTTTATTTTCTGTTTTATCTAACTTTGCTTTGCTTCGTATATTTTCTTTCAATTTTTCGTTATAGTTCTTTCCTCTTTTAGTTTTATTTTTGCTTTTTCTCTTTAGCTTTATTATTTTTAAGTTTCCTTTTTTTTAAATTTAATTGAAAAAAAAAAATTTAACACGGGTGAAGGACACAGTCGTGTCCCAGCCCGTGTTCGTCCAGTTTATATACACGGGAACAAAAAGTTACATGGGCGTGGAACACGGTTGTGTTCCAACTCGTGTCTGCCCAGAACCCATACGATTCAACACACGCCTTATTTATTTCAACACACACACTCTCTCACACACTTCCACACATCAACACATATTTCTTTTCTCTTCTCTTCTTCTTTTCCTCACGATTTACTTTTCATCAACACATTTCTTCATCAAATCCAACCCGATTCAATGTTTCTTCTCAGGTCGTCAATGGAAAATCGTGAAAAGTAGATTGTTTGAAGGAGGTCCACTTCGGGGTCAAACGTCTTCCGCCAGCTTAGACGATAAATTTGATTTGTTGCTATCTGAGGTTCGTTATGTACTAGAGAGTATGGATAAACTTCATCTCCGACAGGACAGAATGGAAGAATTTCTTAAAATGAAAGCGTTGGCTACTAATGAAGAGGAGAGTGAGGAAAAGGAAGAGGAGGATGAGAGTAGTGAGGAAGAGGCTGATGAGGGGGGTAAAGACGACGAGGCTGGAGAAAGTGATGAGGATGATGAGGATGATGAGGAGGGTGATGACGATGATGATGCTACTATGGCTGAGGCACCATCTAATGAGGAGGCTTAGGAGACGGATTCTGATCACTCTTCTTAGTTCCAAATTTTTTGTGTTGTCTTTTATTGATCAAGACTTGTGAACTCCGTTATATATAATGATGCTGCTTCTTCATTTTGCACTTCTTTTCGACTGGCAGGGAAGTATTAGTTTCTTTTCATTACATATGTTTCCTTTTTCCCTGTGCTGCTTTTTCCTGCTGCTATGATTTTTTGTGGTACATTGGGGACAATATACATTATTCAGTGTGGGGAAGGGATATATATGAATTTGTTACTATTTAGGATACAAATTATTCACATTTGACCCAATTAATTTTTAAGTTAACTTGCAATAAGTGATTAATTGGTATTGAGCCAAATCAACTGTGTCATCTTGCTTATTATTGATTTTATGATACTTTACTAGAATTGATTAGTCAAATTTTTGGAAGGTAAAGTTACAAATTATTTAGCTTAGGATTTTAAAACTTGAGATTGGAGCAACATCACTAGTTAAGAGTTAGTCATGGTTATTTTTAAATTTACTTTTATGTATATCTTTCTCTTAGAAATTTTTAATAGTCCTATAATTTTTAGCAAACAAACAAATGAAATTCTTCTTTTGAGAAACCCTTGAAAAATCATAATGATTGGAGGTCAAAAGTAATAATAAGTGTATGAATAGAAAAAAATGGTACGGATTCGTCTTGGTCCGTCAGAAGAGCGAGATTGAGTCCTAATGCCAATTCTAATGAAAAAATTGATATGGATCGGCCTTGGTCCGTCAGAAGAGCAAGGTTCTTTCCCGCTATCAATATAAGGAATAAGTTGGTATGGATAGGTCTTGGTCCGTCAGAAGAGCGAGATTCTTTCCCGCTACCAACACAATTGTGCTTAAATAAAGTAAATTCAAAAGACCTCTCAACAAAAGTATGAGCTAGGGGGATGATCAGAGGAAGAGTGGATGTAAAATGTGTTTGTTTTAGATTATGGTGCTTAATGAGATGGAAGAGAGAATTGTAAACATTTTAGTCAAATGGATAAAATTTTTATAACTCTTTCTCAGTTGGCGAGATGTTAAATCTAATTTTTAGTTTAAGAATCCTTAGTTAAATGGCATGGTTAAACTTTGATTTTCATAAATTAACTAGTGAATTCTAGTATTAAGTATTGTTGGAGCATTCGAATATGGTCCGATGAAATTGGTTGACTTTATTATTGCAAGTTAGTTGAGAATGATTTTCTTACATTTCTTCGGGTCAAGTGTATTCTTTCACCGTTTTCTTAAACAGTGATAAATTTTGATTAGTGCTTCTTGTCCCGAAAGTTTTGTTTTGATTTATTTGCTTGAGGACAAGTAAATGCTCAAGTGTGGGGAAATTTGATAACTTTGATTTTAAACATATTTCATATGGTGATTTTATAGCATTTCCCTTACATTTTTGGTTTTCCTTAAAGAAAATGATACTTAATTGAGTAAAATGTTGATTTTAGGGTTTAAACGCATTCTAGGCTTGAAAACGAAGAAAAGGAATCAAGTTTCACTCAATTCCGAGTTCAAACGAAGAAGTTATGATGTTTTGAAGTTGTGCAGAAATTTTGCCTTAGTACAGAAAGTTACACGACCTAGGGACACGGCCGTGTTCTAGGCCGTGTCTGGTGACGAAAATAAAATCCTTGTAATACACATATATAAGGGGATCTTATGGTTTAAATGAGATACGAGAGACATTACAGAAACGGAGAGACACAAGAGACGAGAGGAGATTTGAGAACAACATCAATCAAGAAGCGAGAACAACATCAATCAAGAAGCAAGAACAACATCAATCAAGAAGCAGAAACAACATCAAGAAAGAGGGAAACAACATCAACTTCAAGATTAGAGAGATTGTTCATCAATCAAAAGGGGTTTCCATGTTTTATTTTATATTATTGATGAAACTCGTTTTTAGATTCATTATGATAGCTTAGAATTCGAGTATTTAGGATTATGGAACCTAGGGTTTCATGTGATTCTTGGATTGATTTAGAAATTTCAATAAAGTTTCTATTTTTACTTGATTCAATTATGTCGTTAATTATTGATTGATATTTTTAGAATATCAATATATGATATTATGCATGTTGATTGAGAAATTGCATGTGTAACTAGATCTTAACATAATTGAAGAGAATTACATGTATACTTAGAGATAAGATACATGTTTCTTCTGGAAAGTTAATTATTTGCATGGGAATTCATTATACATTAATGCAATTCTAAGTTATATTACTAAGTGAAGAGATTCCGGTAAATAATTTAGAATTAGGGTTAATATGCTTGAGAAAGATATTAGCTTTAATTGTGAATCCCTCCGGTCAAGAATAATAGAAACTGAATTGAATACATTTTAAAAAGGTTACATGTTAAACACTAGGGGAAATACTTCCTAAATACATTATTGCATACTTGAAGTCGTTCGTAGTTTATTGCTTTCTAATTTGTTTAACCAAGTTTCATAATTAGTTTAGTTGGTTAATTTCAGTATTTTTAATTCATTCAACTCATCATAATTTTTCGGTTAGATAATAAAGCTAAAATTAATATTAGTACTCAAAATCTCTGAGTGATCGACTCGGACTCATATCCGCTATATTAAAATTGATAGGTGCGCTTGCCTCGTATCAATAAGTTGTACCAAACTACAACTTTGTACCTAAAGCTCTATGTAAACTCTCCCAGAATTTGGATACAAACCGACTATCCCAATCAAAAACAATACTCTCAAGAACACCATGTATTCTTACTCTTTCTCGAACATATAGCCTAGCCATCTTTTCCATTGAATCACCCGTCCGGTAAGGTAAGAAATGTGCACTCTTTGTTAGTCTACCTCCGACTACCCAAATGGAATTTTATCCAACTTGAGTCCTTGGTAATGTTACCATAAAATCCATAGTAATATGGTCCCATTTCCATCTCGGTATTTCTAAAGGTTGTAATAATCCACCCGGTCTTTGGTGTTCTGCTTTAACTTGTTGGCATGTAATACATTCTAATACATACTGTGCCACTTCTCTCTTCATCCCATTCCACCAATATATGAGTTTTAAATCTTGGTACATTTTATTTCCTCCCGGATGCATAGTATAACTTGTAATGTGTGCTTTATCTAAAATTTGCTTCCTTATGTCAGCATCTTGTGGTATACATATTCTTCCCCTAAACTTTATTATACCTTTATCATCCACCTTAAAGTCAGGGTCCTGTCCGTTACTTAATTTCTCTTTTATCTCCATCAAACCCTTATCTTCCTCTTGCTTTTGCTTTATTCTCTCTAATAGAGTAGGTTGCAATTCCCAATTCATCAATTGACTATTAGGTTCACACCAATCAAACCTAATTTGCATCCTCTCAAATTCTTGCACTAGTTCACATTGAGGTGTTAATAGTAAGGCAACCTGTTCATAATTCTTTCGACTTAATGCATCCACCACCAAATTGGCCTTTCCAGGGTGGTAATTTATATTCAGATTATAATCTCTAATCAATTCCAACCACCTTCTTTGCCTTAAATTCAACTCCTTCTGAGTAAAGAAATACTTCAAATTCTTACAGTCAGTATGCATCTCGCACCGTTGTCCATAAAGATAATGTCTCCAAATCTTCAAGGCAAACACTACAGCTGCTAACTCTAAATCATGAGTTGGATAATTCCTCTCATGTGGCCTCAATTATCTTAATGCATATGCAACAACTTTTCTATCTTGCATCAATACACAACCTAATCCATTCCGTAAAGCATCACTGTACACATTATAAGGCTTATCTGGATCAGGTAATGTTAATACTGGTGCTGTAACCAATCTTTTCTTCAACTCTTGAAAACTCATTTCACAATCTTCACTCCATTCAAACTTTATATCCTTCTGGGTCAATCGAGTCAACGATTTGGCAATTTTGGAAAAATCCTCTATGAATCGTCGATAGTATCCAGCCATACCTAGAAAACTCCTTATCTTAGTTGTAGTTGATTGCTTCCAATCCATTACTGCTCTTACTTTATCCGGGTCTACCGAGATCCCTTCACCAGATATAATATGACCTAAAAAGGAAATTCTATCCAACCAAAAATCACATTTACTTAACTTAGCATACAATTTATTCTCTCTCAACTTCTGTAATGCCAATCATAAATGCTCTGCATGCTACTTCTTGGTTTTTGAATAAATCAAAATATCATCAATAAACAGCACAACAAACTTATCCAAATATGGTTGATATATGCAATTCATCAGGTCTATAAATACAGCCGGAGCATTCATTAAGCCAAATGGCATCACCGAAAATTCATAATGACCGTATCGAGTTCTAAATGCAGTCTTATGCACATCTTCTGGCTTAACTCGTAATTGATGATATCCTGATTTTACATCTATTCTAGAAAATACAGTTGCACCTTGTAGTTGTTCAAACAAATCATCAATGAGAGGTAATGAATACCTATTCTTAATGGTAACCTTATTTAACTCCTGATAGTCAATACACAATCTCATAGTACGATCCTTCTTTTTCATAAACAATACTGGTGCTCCCTATGGTGAAACACTTGGTCGAATAAACTTTTTATCCAATAGCTCCTGAAGTTCCATAAGTGACATCCGATATGGAGCTTTAGAAATAGGCTCAGTTCCAGGAACTAACTCTACAGTAAAGTCCAACTCTCAGGATGGGGCTAAACCTGGTAAATCCACCGAAAATACATCTGGAAATTCATTCACTACCTGTATGTCTACTACTTTGGGTATCTCTTTCATTACATCAACAGCAAACACCCAGCAAAATTTTCAATCATTCTCCTTTACTTTTGTCTCAAACAGTTCATCACATATCTCCATCACTGATAAATTCAACTTACTTCCACCAGCCTTTCCTTGAAATATCGTTTCCCCCTCATTAAGATTGACAATTTTATTCCTACACTCCATAATGGCTTTATTCTTGGACAAACAACCTATTCCCACTATCACATCGTAACCATGTAAAGGTAATATTACAAGACTTATAGGATACTCCTTCTCTTGAATTTTTATTCTACCATCAACTACTACTTCTCGAGTTGTTACTTTTTCCCCAGTCGGAGTTCTAACTTTATAAGTTGTAATAACAGTAACCACACTAATTTCTTGTTCATTTACAAATTTCTGACTTGCAAAGGAATGAGATGCACCGGTATCAAACAACACAAAAGTAGGTTATCCATTTATCAGCACATGTCCTGGAATGTACTAATACTATGATTACTAACTACACTAGCATTCATAAATCTTGAAATACAAATACTTTAATTTAATTCATACCTAGAAATATCATTACAATAAATAGTCTAAGTACGTACCAGTTATAAGTCCTTCATCATTCTCTTCTTTAACTCCCATGGTCTCCTCGACATCATCATGGTAGTATTCCTCCATAAATTCTGAGAAATCCTCGTTCTCCTCTACTCCCATATCCTCTAGAGTGAAGATACGAGCAGGTGTAGTGGTGTTATCAAAACCTTCTGTTCGCTTAGCTCCTTATATAAACTGTGGACAGTATCTGGAGAAATGGCCCTTCCTACCACATTTATTACACTTTACTAATTTCATCCTAGGGCATGCCTTCAGTTCATGGTTCGGATCCCCACATATAAAACATTTTCCCTTAAGCTGAGCATAATTTCTCGAGAAATGATTTGCACTACACTTCCAACATTTGACATTACCATCCTTGTCATAAAAACTCAAACTAGGTACTGACTGTACTGGGCTACTAGCCAGAGTTACTGACCTCCTTCTCTTCTATCCAGAACTGCTACTAGCGGCACCAGGATATGATCTCTTAAATGATGGACCAGGTCGATATCCTTTGTTGATCTTTTGACTCTACATGGCTTGCATCCTCACACGATTATCTTCCAGTTGTCTTACCTTATCTACCACTTCATTGTAAGTGGTGAAACCATAATCCAACAACTTGCAACACATTGTGGGGTTAAATCCAGTAAGATACAAATCTTTCTTCAACTCAACATTATCTCGGTATGAGCCAGTTACATATTGTAACAATCTATTAAATTCAGTCTCGTATTGGGTTACACTCATACTTCCCTTCTTCAATTTAAACAAATCTTGCACCATTCTGTTTTGTACACTATGAGGGAAATACTCCTTCCTGAATTCCTCCTTAAATTGTTGCCAATCAATGTTATTTCCGAGTTGCCTTGCTCTCGAGTCCCACCATACTCTCGCAGCTAACTTTAACATAAACGTACCATAAGATAACTTTTGAGGTTCAGGGACTCTGAAAGCCTCAAAACTTCATTCGATTTGGGCTAGCCAATCATCAGCTACATCTAGCCTACCCATCTCCCCTTCGAAATAATAGTTAGCCTTTATAAACTCAAGAAGTTTATTTACCTCTTGAGGTCGCTCCATTCGTTGTTCAACTTCTTGAGGTCTCCTATTTCCCACATTACCACTAGTCATAAGATGCTGAATCAACATTCCTTGCTATCTCATCATCGTATGCATACTGGCAAGTATTTGTCCAATAGGCATATTCTCTTGTGAAGGCGGCGAGGGTAAATCTTATCTATATTGTTCTCTCGGTGATGATGGTGCTCGTAGTAGAGGATTTTGATTTTAACTTATAACCCTGCATTCATATCTATCTATAAGTTATCCCTACTTTTGTTTAGAGAATTTTTATAAATTAATAAATGCTTGCAATATGTACTCATATACAATAGTAATGATAATATCATTAAAGTCAACATACTTAGTAGTCTAACTTCCACTATATATTTCATTCAACCTTACATCATTATCATTACAACTTCAAAACAAAGATATAACTCGATAACTTTCGAATACATACATCAAATTTACAACTAGATTACATCATTACTTACATAATCTAGTACAGACTCGATCTTTACAACTGTACAAGACAAAAGATTACATCAACTAGCTACATCAAACTTAATTACAACGTACATCTAACTTGATCCAGAAGCTACAAAGTACATCAAAAGTCAAAATACATAAAAAAATCCTAAAATACATCAATTTCCATCAAAATCGCTACTGGATCATATCTAAAACTCTACCTAACCAAAACAAGTCAGTCATCTAACTAAGCTAATCCTCCTCTGAATCCGTGGTAGCTACTCCATCAAAGGAATCGTGATCCACATAGCTTCCTACTGAGTGATCCTTAGGCTCGCTATCTAATGTAAAGTCTATAAATACTATCTCTAAAGTCTTAGGAATCATAATCACCTCCTGCACATCATCATCATCCGACTCAGTTATATCACCAGCTCCAACTCCAGCTATCATAGTGTCTGTAATCACCTATATAACTACAGTATTTATATCTACACCAGGCTCATTCTCATTCTCTTACACCTCCTTAGGGTCTTTTTCTAGATCTTCTTCTTCAGGGTCTTTTTCTGGATCTTCTTCTTCTGGGTCCTCCTCTGAGTCTTCCTTGAGGTCTTCCTTAACATGAACTCCATCCTCTTGGGGTTCAACTGGAGGTGAGTTTTCCGGTGGTGGTTCTGGTATTTTAAGCTCAGGTTCAGGGTTAGGGTTTAATGGTATCTCTATACCGCCCCTAGCAGGCTTTGGAAATTAAGGAAACCAATCAATAATCCCTAGTGAGTACTGTCTAGGAATGTATGGAATGTCAGCAGGGATATGTGTAATACGAGCAGGGTATGGTCTCCCATCCTCCAACTTAATGGGAAAATACGGTAAGGGCATCATTAAGGTTATAATTCCCTCTATCTCTAACCATCTCTACTCAAAAGCTGCTATGGCAGTATATCTATTATACTGAGGTCCTAAACTCATCTCCATCCATGCCCACTCATCCTTCTAGCTATAGCACATCTGATTATGAAACTTGTCAATAATCTCATCAACTATCCTAAAGATATTCCAATCGGCTAATTCCATCAATAATCGCTATAATCTAACCCTATAATCAATAGTGATACTTCTCTATTCCATCCGAACCATATCCAACTATGTATTAGTTCCCCCTTCGATCCTGTAATTATAGTTAAACCAATTAACATTTCCTATGTTAAAGATTATGGTTACTTATGTTTTCATATGATTAATACAATCTTTTATTGCCCACTTAATATTACCCACTCTCAATATTCCTATAATATCTATTTCTTTTAAAGTATGACGCTTCAAAGCGAGTCCACTAAAACTACGCTCTGATATCAACCGAGAACTGTTACGCCCTGAAGTCACAGAGTTACAACAGTCCTACTGTGTAAACCATTCTATGATAGTAACTAGCTTCACAGTGCCTACCATAAACATGATCTACACAAGGCATCGACGACTCCTCGCATTGAAGTAAACAATCCAATTAAAAGTTTAACTACAATTATGATAAATATTACAAATTTCTAGTAAACATGTATAATTATATGTAAAGTTCACAAGACTTCCCAGGAAATTCTACATATTCACAACTATTCACTAATTTACATAATAACTATCATTCTTTCATCCTTAACTACAAAGGGCACTCTAGTTACACATCATTACTAAGTAAATTGATCCTCACACCCCTAGCTTCAAAAGGACTAACCTCTGGGTAATTGTAGGGCTGCATAATACTTAAAGTGTTCAGAAATCAAGACCTGCAAAAGGATCTATAAGGGTATGAGCAACTATAGCTCAGTAAGTTGAATTGGAGACTCATGAATGCATACAAACACAAAAAAGATTATCAAGCAATTATTTTCATGCAATGCAACAATCAAGTGTCATCGCACCACGTAGTCTAGTCTGTTGTGAAACCAGAGAAATTTCACCCACTCTAATCCGAGTTGAGGAGTTTCCATGTTATGTAGCAGCTCACAACCAAACCCAGGCTTGTGCAATAGAGACCTCGCTCCTCCCGTGACTACCTTCGAACCATTGACTTCACCCTCGCCGCGACCTTCTCTCCTGTCAATTAGTTCGACTAAAGATGAAGAAGGGACCATTATGCAATCCTGCGCTATCCCTTTTAAAAGGGTCAATATTTGGTTGGAGAATCCTAATGATCCTCTAACGGGATGCAATGCATGGCATTTTTTGGTCATTAAAATCGAATAGGATTAAATTTCATTTAAGGTTTTCAAACAATTCACACAAATTCAATCATAACACATAATCCATCATACCACAATTTCAGCACGAATTCAAATACATCAAACACATACGTAAACTACTTACAATCACAACCATATACAATCCTAAGTCTCCGAGTACCATAAAACTAATACTCTATTACAATAAGTAATAACCCAACTTACTTGGAATTTCTCAATCGTTCGATCACTTAGTTGCAAGCCGATTCGTCTTTGGGTATCCTATAATACAAATAGGTCTTTTTAGTACTTATACTTTAAGGATTCATATTCTAAGTTATAATTTAACTCCTTTTTCCATGTATACCTATTATGTATTAATAATTCTTTCTACTCTATTTCGGGGTTCAAATCCTAAATTAGAGTCTAATTTTGATTCCTAAGTCTTAAATATGCTCGAATCCTAATGTGAAATTAATCACATTAAGCTCGAGTATTCAAATATCCTATTAGGTCTTAATTTAATATTCTAAACTATTTGGTACACGCTATTCCTAATTGGGGTATCGGATTTATTCCCAATGTGAGAAAATCTTACATTTTTATACAATTACCTAAAATTAAATTTTATTTCAGATTTAGTATTATTCTGATTTTTATTATAATATTACCTAAATAACCCTAATTTTTTTAGAGTTATTAATTTTCAATTCCACATATTACTAATTTCTTACAATAACTACCTAATTTCTTAAATTAACTATACTTAATACTCCAAAGGCTAGGATTAGGTTTCCACATTAGAGATTAACATCCCTAAACATCTAATTACTATCTAAATCAATAATTAGTATTTTAATAACCTAATTAACCCAAAATTACCCAATTTTTCCATCATTTTAGGGCTAAAAATTAACTTAAAAATTTTGAAAATTAATTTTAAAAAAATGGCTTCATAGCACTGTTCTATATCACATAAGCATTCTACAGAAAAAATTAAGCTTCAAACTACACTCCTAAGCCTATTTATTTCTAGTTTTAATCATGCTCGGTTTTGCTCAATTTGTTAAGAACCCTATATTTTCAAACGTGATTAAACTAAATCACTATTTTTCCCTAAATCTACATACAATAAAACCTCATAATAACAAGTTTCATAATTTTCTAGGCAAAATAACTAATTTTACGAAATTATACAAAATCGGGGTAAATAAGGGACTCACCGATTCGATGCTTTTTGGCCGTCCAACTCCTGTCCAAGTGTGTCGGCTGGCCTAGACGGTGGGTCTACAGTGGGGTAGTGGTGGTGGCTCGGTCCCAGATGGTGGTGAGGTGTGGATTTGGCTCACTAACCCTAACTGCACAGTTTCTTTTTCTTTTTTTTCTAGATTTTTTCTTGAATTTTCGAAGTTCTCAATTTTTCTATGATTCCTAACTATCTAAAGGAGTTCTCTGAATTTTTTTCCTATTTATAGAAATTTTTGGCAATTAATATGCATTAATTCGACATGATATTGCCCCATTCCTTTGATTTTTAGCTTTTTATGTTGCTTAATTCTAATTGGATAATTTTTATTTTCCAAATCCTGACTCGCCACAACCAGATTTGCATCATTCCATACCCTTCTAATTTTTTTCTAATTTTTCCACAATTAATTAATAATTTTCTTTAATTATTTACTAAGTTTTTGGTCAATTTAAGTAATTTCGCGTATTTTTATCTATACGTAAATACATGTGGGGTACATGTGAATATTCCTAATTATTATTTAGGCCATTCTATAATTTTTAGTATACATATAATCTATCTCTAGTGATTTATTAGTTATTTGATTACATTTTTTGCATTTTCGGTAATTAGCAATTATTATACTTAAAATTTGAAAATTTTATAGTCTCCTATTTTATTACTTATTTTATTAAAATCAAGTTTACCAGGTCATTTTTACTAATATTTCTCTTAATTGTTTATAATTTGGGTTTGATCGGATCCTTTAACCGATCGTCCTAAAACTTATATTTTAAGTTCAATCATACGGTTACTTAGCTTAACTTTAGGGCTTACATTACCCGTTTTAGTTCTAACTTCAAGATAAGGTCAATAAAGTTAGAATAAATAACTTAGTAAAGTTGATTTTTCAAAATAAAGTATTAGAACATTTAATTCAATAATAGCATAGTTCTATCAATATCGCTCATTATTTATTGGAGACTTGAAATCGAAACTGCCTTATATATGAACTATTTGACTTATAGAAATATATAAATGAATTATATATATATATATATTAGATAACACCAAATGGTAATATGATACCCATAAAAGTTGGAGGGGATTCATATGCAAATTCAGATTTCAAAAATGAATTAAAATGCAACAATAATCATTTACAAAGTAAAGGTTATTGGGTTAAGCATTAATTACTTGAAGGTAAAGATTTGATATTTAGAAGTATAATATAATGCTTTACTATTTTTAAAGCATCATATAGAATATTTACAAATCTTAAATCAAAACAATAATGTACTTGAAGAGTTAAGTGAAATCAGACCAAAAGGGAATGATTGTCTAATTTTAAGCTATATTTTGATTCCATAACAAGGAAAGAAAATTTTCTAGCCAAATGCATGCAAAGAAAGGGGCTTAGGATGGTAATGGAGGGATATGCATTCATAATTTTAATATGATTCTTTTGGTCAATAGTAAATTAAACCATGGCTACCATAATTCTTTTTCAATTTTATGGATAAAGAATTGTTCACCACCTTCATGGACTTAATGATCAAGTAATAATCCCACCACCATGCAATATTATTTAAAGGAGTCCCACTTTCATCTTCATGACTTCCCTCATTTAATTCTCTATCCCATGCTCTCATAGCAGGCTAAGCTTAAAAGGTACAACTATGTGTTTACTTATTATATATCTTAATCAAGAATAAGCCAGTAAATAGAAGATATACAAGCATTATTATTTCATTGATAGCTCCAATTACTTTAATCAATATATATACATATATATATATGAGTATGTGTATTTAAAGGTAAACAAATATAAGAGTTTACATCTAATATGAAGCTAAATGGTACAGTTTATTATTATGTCCTCTCTTGTTAGGTATATTAAGCTATCACTATATGTATATCTAATGTATATAGTAGTTAAATATCAAAGAAGATTTTATAAATAATACTTCATATATATGGTATTTAATTATATTAGACAATTTGATGGATAACACAAACTTTCTAGTGTAAATTTGACACTTTAGATTCTAGCTAGTTGATATTTCTATTTAATGGAAATATTTCATATATATTATATATATTGTTAGCAGAAAATATCATTTAATAATGACTTTTAAAATTAAAACGTGGCTCTAAGAGTAAATTCTACATTCCATCATAATTGACATGGTATATTGCACATGTTATTATAATTTTTATTTCATTTTAAAATTACAATAAGAATTTATCTCTTTACTTTTATTAACCATAAAATAATTCGAGATAACGTTGAAAAACTTACCTTAAGTGAACCATAAGGATTAACTAATACCTATATATTCCATTCCTTGCGAAACAAAACTCTATTGTATTTTATTGAATTCTACAAACCAAACATGTGGTGAAGGTAATTAAGCCTAAAGGAATTTGCTTCAATCGCCATTACATTATATATTAACATTAATCAAAGAGAAATTAATCTCATAAATTTCAATCTTAGAAGATGTCAATTTTAATTATGTAAAGTGGAATAAGAAAAGTTCAATATAAGGGCAGCCACAATTTCAATACTTTAATGCTTGATTTCTACACAAATCTTACATATTTGATGGACATTTTTTTAAAATAATTAAATAGGACTGAGTGCTAGACAATTCATTGTTATAACTACCCATGCCAAAAGTAGTTAATAGTCAAGCTAAGAAATACTAATAGTTTCATTTCAATTACTTAATCCAAAAATTTTTAGTTAATGTTAAGATATTGTTCACTATTTAGCCTCATATACTACTACTCGACATTTCCTATAATCTATGTGGGACTTCATTCGTATGATTTATCACAATCTTCCCTCCTAAAATATACGATGTTCTCCTTATGAGACTTTACAATTGTCTAGAAGGATTGGCCTTAATACTATTTATAACGCTTAAGTCAAAAGTAATTAATTACCAAGTTAATAAATATTAATGAACTCATATCGGCCTAAAAGTTTCTAACTAGTATTAACATATTATTCAAACTAACCTTATATATAATTACTCTACATCTCCTACAATTGGTGTAGGACATTATTCATACAAGATATCATAATCACTACTCTTTTTAATGCTCAAATGGCACTTGTGTTTTGGAGACATTGGAAACTTTCAAGGTCTCAAAATGGAAGGTAGTTTTTTTTTTTTTTTTTTTTTTGCTTAGAAAAAAAAAGTGGAAGATATTGAAACATTAAGATTGTTATGGAAAACATTTAACGTAGTTAAACTTTGCAATTCTTGATAAACGTCAGATATTTTTCTTTACCTATCATAAATTCTCATTCAAATCAAGGTTTTTAAGTACTTAAAGTTATTAGTATAAGAATTTGGGCATACACATAATGGCATGATCATAACTAAAACGAATCTACAAGCAATTCACGAAGCGAAAGTGTACTCAATTAAAGTAATTAGGGTTTTAAGTCCACGTATATTATGTTTTGATACCACATGCTAGAAAAATTATAAATCACATGTATCAATTCAGGATGCCATGGTCAAATTTTATTATTTGAGGTGTACTTGCATTGACCATAACTACGGTTAACTCTTGAAATGCTATTAATGTATGCGATTAGGCTTTCCTATCCTTATCCTTCTCATGCATGTATGGTGGCTTATCATGTATGTGGGAGGATTCCGTATTACTTTTGACAAATCAAACAAGTCAAACAGATTACTTTTTAAGGCAAAACAAGATATCCTTGGATGTTATGGGAAGATGACCTTTCACACTAAAGTCAAAAAGTTTAATGCTAAATCATAAATAATAAGCAATTGACATATTCCTTATAGTTTATTAACTGCCATATATAAAAAGCAATTAGACTTCCACTACCATTTGATCTTATACATTTAATACATAACTTCCATATTATGAAAAACTTGATAAAAATAAAATAAAATATTACTGGTCTTTAGTTGTCAATTTGTCCAATAAAAAAAAGAAACTAAATGCTTTTGAAAAACCATCATCTCCATTTACTTTTTTTAATTTCTTTAATTTATTTATTTAAGATATTGTTACATGTAACCAGCAATTGAGATTATAAGTAATATGATCACATCATAATATTTTAAAAATTTAAATAATTTTAACCATTAATTTGTAAATTGAAGGATATTAACAAGTATTATAAATAGAGAGGATCCAAATTCATGCTTGGTTAAATTATGGCAAATAATTCATCTGGATGCCAATAAGCCGAAGTTATGTATAATATGCCACTTTGCAATCCTTATCAACAAGCATGATTCCTATCTCTTTGAGCTTCGAATCTAAATTACTAACATTTCTAACATCTCCAATCTATCATATTGACAAACCCTAGTTTTATTGCCTTTTTTTCACATCCTCTATATGAAGCCACCAATGCAATTTATTAACATTTTTAACATCTTTGATCAACCATATCGATTGATCCTAATATTATTATCACCAATTGATGTTTTTCATTGGACTTGTTTTATCTAGCCCTAACTTGAATCGGTTCATTGGATTTGTTTTAGCAACAATCACATGGCAATATGGGTTCAACACCAGCATCGGTCCATATATATCAACCTGGTTCTAATAGGTTAATATTTTTTGATAGAAAATAAAAAAGAAAAATTAATGGGACCTAGGAATTGAATTCTTTTAAGCTTGGTTGATTTAGGACCTACCTAGATTCATAGGCTAGATAGATTATGTAACTAGAAAATGAAATTAGAATACAATAATTAGTTCCATATGAAAGAATAATGTGATAAAAATAGCATTGAACAAATTCAAAAGTTTTATATAAAGTTGGTCTAAATGAAAGAAGCCACAATTGAATTCACATAACTTCATTAAATACAAAAATTTCAATTTTTTAGTTATAAAAGAGAAAATTAAATTCTTCTACAAAATAAAAAATTTGAAGATAACCAATTTATATAAAATGGAACGTCTAAAACATATTGTGAATATAATCAATTACGCTAAAATATTTATAGACAATTTACTTTTGTTTTTCTTGTTTATAAATAACAAAATGTAGCTTCATAATTATATTTAAATTTGTTTTATACCATACATAAATAAACATAACATTTATGAAATGGATTAAATATTACAAAAATAAATCCATCTCATATTTCATTCAAACTCAACTTCATATTAACATTAATCAAAGAGAAATTATGTGTATAAAAGTATGTATAAAATTAAGTATAAATACGTATACATATATATGTAATTGTATATAAATACGTATAATAATAATATACTACAAGTATAAATATATGCATATACGTATATGTGTATAAATATATATAATTGAGTATAAATATGTGTACATATATATGTACATATATATAAATACGTATATTAATAATGTATTACAAGCATAAATATATATATACGTATATATATATATATATACATGTATAGGTAAGTGTATGATAATAATATAGTATGAGTATATATACAAGTATATGTACAAGTATGTATACTGATATATTATTTGTGTTTATATATTTATACATATTACAATATAGTTATATATGTATATATAGAACTATATATTATATATAATTGATATTGCTATCACAAAAAATGTAAATAAGATTTATATATTTATGCCTAATATATACTTATACATATAATCTATATACGTAACAATATAGTTGTAACATATAAGTAATGTTTATAAATTTATATGTAAAAATTTGTAAATTTATATATAATATATAATTATATATACTATAATATCTATATATAAATATATATTATCTATATTGCTACTACAAATATATAAAATAATTAAATTTATATTCATTCCCTACTATACTTACATATATATACATATATTTCAAAAAGTTTAATGATAATAATAACTCTTTGCAACAAATATATAATTTCATTAAAAATATCCTACTATAACATAATATATTATAAACATATATGTTAATATGTCAATTGCTGTAAGTTTTAAATAAATTTTCTATTTATATCATTTAGTATACTTTAAATTGATTTTAGAATGGTACGTAAAATATAAATGTTCAACTAAGATGAATATATCAATATTATGAAACTAAATCATTTTATATAAGAAGATTTAGAAACAATATGGTAACATTTAAGTATTTTGGTCCTTTCTTCTACTTCGAGTTTTCAATTTTCATATTTACATAAACTTTGCTCACACTTGTTGAGAACAAATAATATTCACTTAAAACAACCAATATTTTCATAATATTATAATACAATTGATTATTATTTATATAAACAATGCATATAGAAACAAACTATAGTAGATTATTGAATTTCAAGTAGTAAAGTACTTTTAAAACTCTTAAAATGCTTGATGTACCAATAGCAACAAGAGAATGTTATTATTGAGAATATTCTCATCAATTATTGTTGCAAGGGAACTCAAAAGATGTCTCTAATTTTCCTTTTCCTTATGATTTGCAAATAAAATAAAACACTTTCTATAATATTGTACTTTTGAAGTTGTTACTTTGATGTGAAAAAATATATAATTATCAATTGTACCACATAACCTTCCTCAACCTTTCATCTAGACAAAGAAATAGCTTAAGAAGTAAAATTTGAAATCCAAGAGTTGAGAATTATCATTCAATTCATTCAAAAACTTGAACATATAATCTTTTTGAAACATATCAATGAACTTATCAAAGCATGTCTGATTAGAAGGCCTACAAAAACAGTAAGGCAAATGACAATAATTATGCAATTCTTTTTAGATAGAATTCAACTTAATAAAGTACTAATCTACTATGTAGATGAATACTTTACTAAGTTATATAAATTCTAAATTAATAGGTAATGATGATTCGAATCACCTTAAATCCCTTTCCATCCATTAGTTTCTGATTTGTAGGGAGTGAATACCTTAATATCGTTATTGTACTTGTATTTTATCCATTTGTATATACATATATTCTACAAAAATTGTACATTATTCTTATGATTATCGACTAATCCTTGTGTTTAGATTTATTATCATTCAACTAAGATCAAGTGAGAGTCTATCACTAAAATCGTTACTTATCTCATAACTCCTTTAAGCTTGGATCTTGAAATGACTATCTTTGATCAGGTTTTTCTTATTCATTACTTCATATATTCATAGTAACATATATAGATTTACATCAGAGTAAGAAAATTGTATATGCATGACACAAATCCATTTCATTTATATATATATATATATGTATAGATATAGTTAAGTAAGCAATCTTAAAATGAAATTGACTTAATATCAAATAATTTATATATATATATATATAAGAGAATATGTACATAAACATATATATAGCAACTATTAAGTATATATATATATATATATATATATGTACAAAACCAAAAGTATATATTTATATACGTAATATATTGAAAAAAGAGAATTATTACTTGGATTTGGTGACATACTTAGATCTTAGGAGAAGACACTATAAATTACAATAATAATAATAATAAAATTAATATTTTTAACCCCCTCAAAATAATAATTTTATATACTTATGGACCTCTTGAAATATTTATAAAAATTGTCAATACATATCACTTTTAAAATTAAATTACAACTCATATAAATGTAACTAACTTGAATAAATAATAATATCGAATAACTACAAATATAAATCATAATAGTGAAAACATAATAAATCATAATAATGATTGAAATAAGAGATATGAGATTAATTTCTCTATCTAGCTTACTCTTATCACAAAATAATAGGGAGAAAATCATGTCTACTACTTTTTAAAAAAAAAATTTATAAATATGGATTAAATAAAAGATATTACATAAATATAAAGTATAAATCAGATTTAAGAAATGTGATACTGAAAATATTAAAAGTATCACATTTCATAAATGCGATTTAATATTTTGCTTATAGTAGTTATGTTGTACTTAAGAAATATGACATTAATGTAATTAAATATATATTGCAACTCTAAAATGCAATATAAGAACAAATACCTATGTTATATTTTAGATATGCAGGATAAGCTTAGTAAATTCATAATATTTTTAATATAATTAATAAATAGGTAATATTTATTACATATAATTGTAAATAAGTAAAATTCTCCAAAATAATCAACTATTATTTTAGTACACATAACAAAATTTAATTCTAAATCATAAATAATACTTAATACTGTTTAAGTCAACTTTCTTATCATTTACTTATAACATACACATAACAAAATTTTAAGTACCTTTCTTATCATTTACTATTATATATCTTAATTAGGAATAAGCTCGTAAATAGAAGATATTCAAGCATTATTATTTCATTAATAGCTTTAATTACTTTAATATATATATATATATATATGCGTATATGTATTTAAAGGTGTAAACATCTAATTTTTGCCCATCTATAGTCTTAATCTTTATTTTTACAAAAAAGGTCCTAATTCAAAAAAATAAAAAATAATAAAAAATTAACAAATAATGAAAATACCAAAAAAATAAGAAAAGGAAAAATTATAAAAATTTCGTAAATTTTTAGGAAGTAATTTATATTAGGAATAATTAGTTTTAGTGTTAGTTTTAGTTTTAATTTAGTTAAAAATTTTATTTTAGGGAATCGGATAATTTAAATATAATTTAATTGTAATGAATATTAAGGCACAAGCCAACGGTCTAATGGATAAGTAGCGGAGTATTTGGGGTAAATTTAGTTTGAGGTCTTGGGTTCGAGTCTTTGTAGGCACCTATGTCTTTATTTTTCTATCTTTGCAGAAGCGAGATTGAAAATCGGATTCATATCTAATTAAATCATATGAATTTAGTTAAATCAGATTTGAATTAAATTTGAATTTAGTTTAATTATCAAATCAGATATGATTTCGAATGATAAGATTTGGACCCTATAAACACACACACGTGAAGAAAAAAGGGGGGAGAGGAAAATTAATCAAACTCCAAGTGAAAGCTTATATCCCACGTAAACCAAAATTGGAACATGACAAATCTGACCGCATCTCCTCATCTACCAGCCAAGGTCCAGAATCCGAGCTTCACAAATCTGACCGCATCGCCTCATCCACCAGCCGAAGTCTAAAATCCGAACTTCACAAATCTGATCACAAGCCAATCTCCAACTCCAACGTCGAATGCCCCATCATTGCCAACAACAACCCAACAAACCTAAACGTACAGACACAACCAGCCGACTCCAGTTCGGACGCCAACTTCGATCAGCAAGCCCCAACGCCAAACGGCCAGCGCATCCATCGTCACGTCTCCATGCTCGAGTGACTAGCACTGCCCAAGTACAGCCCACAATGAATAATCTGCATACACCACAGTCCATCGCACGTTGATCACGTAACTCCTGCAAAGCAATAGCTTTGAACTTCGATCCTACACCCATCGCTGTTGCTACGCTCAGATCAACCTACACACGCACAACGTCCAAGCTCCCGCATACAGATTCACTGCTAAACTACTGCACAATACCAGATGGACAGCAACGACACCAAACGGGTAGCAGTGACACCAAACGGGTAACAGCAACACCAAACGAACAGCAACGCCAAGCAAACAGTAGTACATTCTATACAACAGCACCACAACGTACGATTCAGCACTGACAGTCACGTCTCCACGCTTAACGAACCAACACCTCACTAAACAGCCCAAGTCAAGTTCGATTTTGATTATTTTATTTTATTTATTTACTTGTCTCTTTATTTATCATTATAATTCCATTAGTTATTTAGTTAAGTTTATGACAAAATAGGTAAATAGATATATGTATATATATTTATATGCTTAAGTACATTTTTAGCATTATGATTTTAGGATTTTCTCTAGAAATTTATTTTGGAAATAAAAATAATAAAAATCCCATTTTAAAAAAAAATAGGATTTTTGGAGAGTTTTTATAAAAATAAGAATAAAAGACTTAGTGAATTAGGACTTTTTTAGAATTTTCTTTGAAAAACTAAATTGATAATAACGTAAATTCGATCGGTTTTCAAAATTAAAATCAATCAACACATTAAAGATTTTTCAAAAAGAACTACAGTTGTCTGATCCCGGCTAGCAAGTACATCAGCACCTTCGGGGCGACCATAAAATATGTAGAAACTTAGGTTCTTTTTTCTTTTGATTTTATTTATTTATTTATTTTAAATATTATAATTAGAAAAATAATCCTAATTTCGGTAAATAGATAGTGGTACCCATTAAGGATTTAATAAATTAGCCCCCAAACTTGGAACCCTCTGGTTCTTCATTTAAAATTGAAATTAAAGACCGGTAGCCAAATCGTAATCAATCTACCCAATTGGTTACAGTTTCTTTTTCTTTTCTCGACTTCGGTCGGGTGGCGACTCAAAAAATTATTTTCAATAAAAAACCGGAATTTCTCAATTTCTTTAGTCGAGGATTAATATTAAACGAGTTAGGATTTAGTATTAATTGGAAATGGGGAAATCAAATTTTAAATAGAAAACCGAAAATCAGACTCAACGGTTTGGTGACTCCATTGGGGACCGCTAGAGGGCTAGCCACTAGAAGTTGCTAAAAATAGGATTATTTTTTTTAAAAAATGAAATAATAAAAATAATAAAAAAAACTTAGGTATGTTCTTTTATGTATTTGTTTATTTTATTTGTTTTTTACTAACATTTTTTTTAGTTGTGGCAGTTTAGTTAAGGGGGAATTTTGGAGGTGTTTTACTTTTATTTTCTTTATTTTATTTTATTTTTTTTCTATATCATAAATGCATGGTAGACACGGTCAGAACCAAGCCGTCTTAGGACCTTAGGAGGAGGGCCATTGTGTAAGCTTCGAATATTGTGGGGTAACCACCTTCCGGGGCCAATCAAGCTACCCCACTCAAGTTCAAATACGACCACAGAATCGTTGCTTTAAAAAACATAGTGGTTACAGAACTCGAGGACCTTTAGAAGCCACTCTTTATATTATATGAAAAAATTTTCAAAAATTCACAAGAATCTATGATGTGGCGAACCTAAATTGATAAAGGCAGTTGTGAAGTTGTGATTATAATTGTAATCTTCCCTTGTAAATAATTTGTAATAATTTCATGTAAAGTTTAGAATACGTTGTAATTGTAATTTTAATTTTGATTTTGATTAGTCATGGCTGGACCACGTCAATGGCCTTTTGAAGACATTCATGTCTACCTACCGCATTGGCCACAGAAGCTACTTCAAACGTAGTTTCAACTCTTCAGCCCAGATAAATAGGAGTTTATTAAGAATAAGATTGGGCCCATCCTCTCTCTATAGAAGATCTCTGTAAACATCACTCTAGTGCAGGCCTTAGTCCATCTTTAGGAGCCCGAATCCACTAGTTTCTGTATAGGCCTACATCGGCTAAGCCCAACCGTAGAAGAATATTCCCAATTGTTGTGGGCTCCTACAATCACGAATGATATTTGTCCCAGACTTAGAAGCTGCAGCACTAAAGATCTTCAGCAAGTTGCTGGGGATCAGAAAAACCGAAATAAATCGGGTTCTAAATTAAGGAAAGACCATTTGATTAGAGGATGTCATGGACTGGTTTTCTACTGAATTGAAGCATAGAGAAAAACACGAGGTTTTTTGTGCAAAATTTAGAAACATGGCATCAGTACCGGGTTAACGCTTTTATACTGGTGGTCTTCAATACTATTTTGTTCCCTAATGAAAGACGTCGAGTCCATTTTAGAATTGCAAAACTCGTAGCCCAATTCCTTGAAGGGAAATCATACGTCCCGGCCCTTCTGGCTGAGCAGATCTGGTCACTAAACCATCTCAAGAAAAAGAAATGAGGAGATCTGAAAACTAATATGGTCTTACTGGTGATCTGGTTCATTAGCCATATGAGAAGTTACCAACTTGATTTCAATTGGGCTGAGTTTACTTAGCAATATGATCTCATCAAATCTTTTGGAGAAAGAATCGAGCTGCCAGAAAATATTGCTAGCCGCTACTGGGTCCAATACTTTCAAAGTATGAAAGCGGAGGAGTTGTTGTTGACACTTAAGTGGTTTGCAAGCAAGGAAATGATAAGAGGATGTAGAGACTTCAAAGCGGTTCCTCTGATCGGCTTTAACCTCTGCACCACATACATCCCAGCCAATGGACTCATTGAGGACATGATCCCCAGACCATCATTAGAAGCTATCTCGTTAGACTTCCTTAAGCCCGGCATGACGATGGTTGATAAAGTAACCAAGATTCAGAGCATCCAAGCTCTTTGGTGCACAAGAAAGACCACCCCTACCACTAGAGGGATAATAGCCAGGAGCCAGATGACCAAAGGATTTCTTTATCACCAGTTAAAAGGGCTAAAAGATATAGAAGACAATAAAGAGAAAGGGGGAGTTCAAGCTGAACCCGAGAGGATGAGTAAAAGAGAGCAGGAGTTGGAAAACTATTGCAATGAGTATCATCAGAAGATAAAGGCATTGGAAGCACAACTGAAGGGAACCAAGGGCAAAGAAGAGTGGGCTCCCATGATCCGAAAGAAGAGAAAGACACAAGATAAGCCTACTAGCCACTAGGAGATTAAATTTTAGATTTTAGGTTTTTTATGTTTTCATTAGAATTCATTTTTATGAATAGAATAAGAGGTGTAAAGATTCACAATTGCAAAAAAAAAATAATAATAAAAAAATTAATTAATTAATAAAAGTTAGTTAGGTTTTGCCACATCAGAAGTTCTCCCCAATTCTTGATTTTTCATTGCACTTGTGTGACATGCATCTTGTGTTTTTACGATTAACAACCCTTTTTTAGGAAAATGTAATATGAACTAACCCTTTGTTGAGTTGTTCAATAATTATCAGGTAAAATTTCAAGATAGCTCCCAAACATTAAGTCTTTTAGAGAAGTCCGATTAGAACACGTTCCCAGACCAAGATGGCCACCACTCAAGGAAATGATGGAGACCCTAAGATCAATGATCCCTCCGAGCTGAGGTTTCGTTCCATAGAAAGGGCTATGGAGAAAATGGCAAAACAAATGAGTTTCCTAGTAGATAACATTGCTTTACTGCGAGCTACAGACTGCGAGCTACAGCACTGGCTAATAAAGAAAGTACCAAAACCCGCTATGGGAAGAATACACAAGCTCATGAAACAGAGCACGATTATCAAAAAGACCCATTCGAGTCAAAAGGAGTTTACCCGAAAGACAACCCGACCTTCGAACCTGACATGTATACAGCCTTGAGACCTATCGACCATGGGCCAAGTATGGACAATTTGAATAGGCGGGGATCACAGAGTTTTCCGCGTATGACATAGGATCATACCCCGAGAAGTTTAAGGTACCAGAATTCAAAAAGTATAACGAGACGGGTTGCCCCAAGCTCCACATCAAGTTGTATGTTAGGAAGATGGGTAAATATGTTCAATACGATCCGCTCATGGTACAGACATTCCAAGATAGTCTGACTGGACCGGCCCTAACTTGGTATGCCCAGCTTGATTTGAATCAAATAAATACAAGGGAGAAACTTGCTCGAGCATTTTATGAACAATATAAATTCACTGTGGAAGTAGCCCCGACTATGATGGATTTTGTTTCCCTACAGAAGAAGAATAATGAATCATTCAAAGAATACGCTCAAAGATAGAGGTCTTTAGCTACAAGAATCTCTACTCCAACGATTGAGAAAGAGCTCACATCGGCTTTCATTAACACCTTGGAGAGGCCCTATTTCTCCCATCTCATCGGGCAGGCCTCGTCCAGTTTTGCTAAAGTAGTAGCGGCCAGGTGCAGTATTGAAAGTGCCGTCTCTTCCGGTAAGCTGCAAGATACAACAGATAGAAGACCACCAGCATCATCATCTGGTCCTAAACCAGCCGCCAGCAAGCCTAAAGAATCTATGGTTGGTATGGTAAATTCAAATGCCAGACCAAATGCTCAAGTCGCTTTTAGGATGAATCCACCTCCCGCTCAACAACAGTACAGAGACCAATTTCAAAATAATAAGACTTATAGACAATTTACCAAGATACCGGTCCCTTTGAGTTAAGTCTTCGAAAAGTTGCGAAGGGATAATTTGATACGGTGCGAACTTCCTAGTGATCGATATCGACCGAGAATCTTTGACCCTACAGTAAAGTATGAATACCACTATGGACAAGTGGGGCATTTGACTGATGCATGTTGGAGACTGAGGAATAAGATTCAAGACTTGATAGACGAAGGGACAGTGTAGTTGGATTTTGTGGAAGCCCCGGTTCCTAACGTTAACAATAATCCCTTACCCAACCATGGGCTAATGATTGGTATGATTTTTTATGTCATCGATTCAGATAAGAAGCCTAAGGTTTTTGAGTTCTATACTGGTAACTAAACTCCAGATGTGAAGAGGTACACATTCCACATACCATTGCCACTAGAAAATTACAAGGCTTCTCCATTTAACTATCACCTGGTAAATTAGGAGAAACCAGGTCCTCTGGTAGGGGGCATTACTCGATTGGGAAATATTTATCACCCAAGAGAGGAGCAAGGGAGGAAGGTTACATTGGGAGAATCAAATGATAAGACGGTGGCCGAATGCATTGAGGGGCTATCGGCCTTTACCAAAATGATCAAGTCGAGTGAGTATAAGATCATGGATCAACTTAGTAAGACTCCTACACAAATATCGTTGATAGACCTATTAATCGCATCTGAACCATAGAAGGAGGCTTTGTTTCGCACTTTAAATGAGGTAAAGGTCCCTCGAGAGATTCCAATTGAGAAGATGGGACTAGTTATCAATTCGATCCTCGCAATAGATTAAATTTCATTTTCAGTTGAAGAATTGGGCGAGGAAGGGAATAAACATATAAAGCCACTCTTTATCATGGTAAGGAGTAACGACATAATTGTCACCAAGGTGCTCATTGACAACGGATCGTCACTGAACGTCTGCCCACTCGCTACCTTGGATTTCTTGGGCATTGACACATCTACAATTAAGCCTTCTTCCATAACAGTCAGGGCCTTTGATGGTTCTAGAAGAGAGATTATAGGGGAAATTGATTTATCCGTGAGTATTGGCCCTTAGCACTTTACTATTCGATTCTAAGTCATGGACATTCCATGATCTTTCAATCTACTTTTAGGAAGACCTTGGATTCATGCAGTAAGGGCCATACCCTCGAGCTTGCACCAAAAATTGAAGTTTATCTCCAATGGCCAGGTGATTACAATTCTGGGAGATCAAGATTATGAAATCTACAAGGAGACGGCTATACCCTACATAGGAAGTGAGGGATAAGAAGAGCTAGGTTTACAAATGTTTGAAGAAGTGAACATGATTACCAATCCCAACACAGAGGATGATAGAAGGAAGGAATTTAAGGAAGGCTAGATCGATACTTACGGCCTTAGCTATAAACCTACCTTGGCAAAAGAATTCTAAAAGAAACAAGCGAAGGGCAAGAGAGGTAACAAATTATACCATGCCTCAATGACCTTTACACCACTAGCTGAGACATTCAGACGGGAAGAGACTCGAGCCCGAGAATCTAACAAAGAAGGATCAATAAACTCACTACCCAAGTTCCAACATCATTTGAACAACTGGTTCTCCATCCTGGCGAATAGCAACAGTTCTTCCCTAAGGTAAAGGGGTGACCCATAGTTAATATTTTCTGAATTTTTATTTTCAATAGTCATCGTTTCAAATGTATCGTTGAACCTTTCATTCAAAATTAGTTAGGCCTTTATCTCATTTGAGACCATACCTCCATTCATTCAATGAAATCTTAGTTCATTTCTTTCCTATGTTACGTTCTAGTTCTCTTTTACTTACATGCACTTTTCTTTATGCATTCTCATTTAGATCCAATGAACCAAGTGAAAACCAGGAATACCTCGCGTAGGTAGAAAATGAGAATATTGATATCGCTTCCGGCCCTACTAGGTTAGTCGTCGGGAGCAATGTCGATGACCACAATAATATACAAGAGGAATGGCAAAAATATGAACTGAGTAGAATTACTATTGATGAACTGATTGAGACAATTAATGTGGGGATCGAAGAAAATCTTAAGAATTTAAAAATTGGGGTGAGTTTAAAAGGGAAACAAAAAATAGAAATGATTACGTTGTTAGCTGAGTATCAAGACGTGTTCGCTTGGTCGTATGAAGATATGCCTGGGTTAGACCCATCAATTGTAGTCCACCAGTTACCCACACAGGAGGACATCAAACCAAAAAAGAAACAATTGAGGAGACTTCGACCTAATGTCTTACTGAAAATTAAAGAAGTGAATAAACTACTGGAGGTTAGATTCATCGAAGTATCGGATTACCTGGAATGGGTAGCTAATATTGTTCCAGTAATGAAGAAGAATGGGAAAGTTAGAGTGTGTATAGACTTTCAAGATCTCAACCAGGTAATGCCTAAAGATAATTTTCCATTGCCTCACATTGATGTCTTGGTGGATAATACCGCCAGAAATCATCTATTCTCTTTCATGGATGGTTTTTCAAGATATAATCAGATTCAGATGTCCGAAGAGGATAAGACAAAGACGAGTTTTATTACAACTTGGGGAACGTTTTGCTATAAGGTGATGCCATTTGGGCTGAAGAATGCAGGTGCAACATATCAGAGGGCCATGGTTGCAATCTTTCATGATATGATGCATAAAGAAATAGAAGTATATGTTGATGATATGATTACGAAATCCAAAGAGGAGGAAAATCACTTAAAAAACCTGAGGAAGTTGTTTGATAGGCTGAGGAAGTACCACTTGAAATTGAATCTAGAGAAGTGTACCTTTGGTGTGATGTCAGGAAAATTGTTGGGGTTCATAGTCAGCCAAAGAGGTATTGAAGTCAATCCTGATAAGACCAAAGCTATAATTGACATGCCTCCTCTACAAATGCTCAAGGAAGTACGAGGATTGCTGGGACGGTTAAATTACATAGCTCGATTCATATCACAGTTAACAAACAAATGTCGCCCTCTTTTTAAGCTATTAAAGAAGAATGCAAAGATCAGTTGGAATGAGGAATGTGAAGAGGCTTTCATGAAAATCAAAGAATACATTATGAAACCTCTAGTGTTGGTAGCTCCTAAACATGGAAAGCCGTTGTTCTTGTACCTGACCATAATGCCGGAATCCACGGGATCCGTGCTTGGCTAAAAGGATGAAGAAGGGAAAAAGCGAGTCATTTATTATCTAAGCAAGAAGTTTACCGAAGGGGAGCAAAAATACTCAGAAGCCGAGAGAACCTGTTATGCATTGGTCTGGGTTATGCATCGGCTCAAACAATATACGTTGTATTATCAGATTGAGTTGATAACACAACACGATCCTTTAAAATACTTAGCTAAAAAACCAGCTCTCATTGGTAGTGTTTCAAAGTGCCAGATGTTGCTGATAGAATTTAACATTAAGTATGTGAGCCAAAGTTCAGTCAAGGGGTAAGCTTTGGCGGATCAATTAGTAGAGAATCCTCTTAAGGATACCCCTCAAGGAGCACAGGTTGAGTTTCCCAATGAAAGCATCCTAGTAGCAGGAAATGATTTTGATGGTGAAATAGTCAAAAAATCTTCAGGGTGGAAAATGTTCTTTGATGGAGCAACTAATGTGTCCGAATGTGGAGTAGGGGCAATTCTGGTATCGCCTAGAGGTACACAATTTCCAATGGCTATAAGATTGGTTTTCTCATGTACCAATAACATTGCAGAATATGAGGCATGTATTTTGGGACTCAAAATCGCATTATTTAAGGAGATACGCGAATTACAGGTATATGGAGATTCTTCGTTGATTATAGGCCAAGCTCATGGTGAGTATAAGACGAAGGACCCCAAATTAGTGCCTTATCGCCAACACTTGGCCAAGTTGATAACCAAGTTCGAAAAGATTACCTTCGTATACGTACCAAAGGTTCAAAACCAATTTGCTGATGCTCTTGCTACTTTGGCATCAATGATTCAGATATCAAAAGGAGTGAAGATTCAGCCACTTAAAATTGAAACTGAAGAAAAGCCCGCTTTTTGTTTAGCAATGGAAAGTTCGTGTGACGAAAAGCCTTGGTATCATAATATCAAAATGTTTTTACAACATGGCACGTACCCCGAAGGAGCAGAGGGGAAGGATAAAAAATTAATTAGAAGATTGGCGGCTTAGTACTTGGTGAACAATTCTACGCTGTATCGACGATCGTTTGATGGTACGCTTTTACGTTATGTAGAGGAGAAAGAGGCAGAGATGCTAATGAAAGAAGTGCACGAGGGAGTATGTGGCCCTCATATGAATGGCTACATGCTTGCCAAGAAAATCATGAGGATGGGATATTATTGGTTGTTTGTTGAAGCAGATTGTATCGCACATGTTAAACGCCGCCATTTGTGCCAGATCTATGCGAACAAGATAAATGTTCCACCTCAAGAATTGCATACACTATCGGCACCATCTCCTTTTTCGATGTGGGGAATAGATATCATTGGCCCAATCACTCCAAAAGCATCTAACGGGCACCAATTTATATTGGTAGCTGTTGATTATTTCACTAAGTAGGTTGAAGCCTCATCCTACTCTAGTGTGACGAAGGGAGTAGTGGTCAAGTTCATCAGGAGAGACTTACTGGCTCGGTATGGTACGCCAGAAACAATTATTACTGATAACGGTACGAATCTGAATAATAAATTGATGTCTGAGTTATGTCGACACTTCAGGATCATTCATAGAAATTCTACTCCTTATCAGCCCCAAATGAATGGAGCCGTAGAAGCAGCCAATAAGAATATAAAAAGAATTATCAAGAAGATGGCTATTACGTATCGAGATTAGCATGAGATGTTGCCATTTGCACTCATGGCCTATCGAACTTCTATCAGAACATCAATAGGGGCAACCCCCTACTCATTGGTATACGGAATAGAGGCTGTACTGCCAGTGAAGGTCGAGATCCCGTCTCTCAGAATATTGTTGGAAACTCAGTTAGACGAGGCTGATTGGGTCAAGAAGCGTATTGAGCAATTGAACCTAATTGATGAAAAGAGGTTGACAGCCTTATGCCACAACATTTGTTATTAGCAACGAATGGCCAGGGCTTTCAACAAAAAAGTACAACCCCGAAGTTTTGAGCAAGGAGATATGGTGTTGAGGAAGATGTTGCCTAACATAACTGATTCAAGAGGCAAGTTTGCCCCAAACTATAAAGGGCCTTACATTGTGAAGAAAGTATTGCTTGGGGGAGCTGTTATCTTGTCTCAAATGGATGGTTTGGATTTGAAGGACCCAGTAAATGCTGATGCGTTGAAGATGTACTATCCTTGAACATTAATGAAATTTTTGTAAATAATCTTACTATTACTATGGTCTCACTTTCATTTTCTACATGCAAAGTTGGTATTCCTAGTAGTCGTTAGCATTGGATAATATCCTTAGCTTTTCTTTTTCTATTTCCACTAAAAGACCCTGCTTCTCGCTCTATCATCTATCCAAATAAACCTTACACATAAGAACCATAAGAAAAATAATCACTTAATTTGAAGCGATGACTATTGATAAAAATTCTTTTAATACTTTATTGTAGTTGACCCCCCAAAGAAAGGGAGACTTATTTCCTATTTTTCAGGATAAGACCATGTTCGAAAAGAGTAATGTGTGTCGTATAAGTAGAAACTCGCTTAAGAATAGATGCTTACCCGAAAAGCCAATGTTTGGACCGGAAGTTCAATACAGGAAATCTTTGTTCAAGAAGAATATGTTTTACATTCATTTCAAGCTTAAGTTGCTTTCAAGTAAAAAAAAAAAAAAGAAAGAAGAAGAAGAAAAAAAAAAAGAAAAAGAAAAGTGGGGGTTTTGGAAAGAGACGACAGAAGAAAGAAGAAGAAGAATGAAAACAAGAAAAGCAATGGTAAGGGTCAGAATCATTGGTTCTAATCGGACTGCTCAATAAGACATGGGACTACTTGGGAGCTATCATTGAAACCAGGTAAGTGGTTCTAAACCTAATAAAACATTGCATTGGCAATTGGTTTCCCCTTAAGGATAATAGCCTATTTTCCAAAAACAATTTCTTAGCAAGATAATTAGCTCGTAGAGTATGGTCCCAGTGTTTCTTCAACTCCCAATCGTCGAACTTACAGAATGTTACTCGACTCAAAATTTCTTTAAAGGATTTAGCGCTTCACTCAGCTTATGGAGCGCTATTTCGACTCATATTCTCATTTAGGGATCTAGCCAGTTCATAGAGCGCAGTCCCAATCTAAAGCTTCTTAAGCTTCTAGCTGACTCCTAAAATAGTCCCAATGTATAATTTCCTAGGGAGCTTGCCAGCTCATGAGAGTAGTCTTAATTCGGAGTTTCACAGGCTCCCAGTCGCCCAACTCATAGAATGTTGCCCAACTTATAATCTTTTGGGGATTTAGCAAGCTCATGGAGCGCTATCCCAATACCAAGTTTTCCTTGTTTTCAGGTCTTAGCCAGCTCAAAGGACGCTTCAACCACCTTGGTTAGTTAACTCATCAAGGCACGACCAAGTTTTCCTTGTTTTTAGGTCTTAGCTAGCTCAAAAGGCGCTTTCACCGCCTTGGTTAGTCAGCTCATTAGGGCATGACCAAGTTTTCCTTCATCTTTAGGTCTTAGCCAACTCAAAGGGCACTTTGACCGCCTTGGTTAGTCAACTCATTAGAGCACGACCAAGTTTTCCTTCATTCTTTGGGTCTTAGCCAGCTCAAAGGGCGCTTTGACCGCCTTAGTTAGTCGGCTCATTAGGGCACGACCAAGTTTTCCTCATTCCTTAGGTCTTAACCAACTCAAAAGGCGCTTTGACCGCCTTGTTTAGTCGGCTCATTGGGGCACGACCAAGTTTTCTTTTATTTTCAAGTCTTAGCCAGCTCAAAGGGAACTTTGACCGCCTTGGTTAGTCAGCTTATTAGGGCACGACCAAGTTTTCCTTCATTCTTTAGGTCTTAACCAGCTCAAAAGGCGCTTTGACTGCCTTGGTTAGTCGGCTCATTAGGGCACAACTAAGTTTTCCTCATTCTTTAGGTCTTAACCAACTCAAAGGGCGCTTTGATCACCTTGGTTAGTCGGCTTATTAGGGCACGACCAAGTTTTCCTTATTTTTAGGTCTTAGCCAACTCAAAGGGTGCTTTGACCACCTTGGTTAGTCAGCTTATCAGGGCACGACCAAGTTTTCCTTATTTTTAGGTCTTAGCCAGCTCAAAGGACGCTTTGATTACCTTGGTTAGTCAGCTTATTAGGGCACGACCAAGTTTTCCTTTATTTTTAAGTCTTAGCCAGCTCAAAGGGCACTTTGACCACCTTGGTTAGTCAGCTCATCAGGGCACTAACAAGTTTTCCTTATCTTTAGGTCTTAGCCAGCTCAAAGGACGCTTTAACTTCCTTGGTTAGTCCACTCATTAGGGTACGACCAAGTTTTCCTTATGTTTTAGGTCTTAGCCAGCTTAAAGGGTGCTTTAACCGCCTTAGTTAGTCAGCTCATTAAGGTACTACCAAGTTTTCCTTGTCTTTAGGTCTTAGCTAGCTTAAAGGGCGCTTTAACCGCCTTGGTTAGTTAGCTCATTAGGGCACTACCAAGTTTTCCTTGTTTTCAGGTTTTAGCTAGCTCAAAGGGCGCTTCGACCGCCTTAGTTAGTCAACTCATCAGGGCATGACTAAGTTTTCCTTGTTTTTAGGTCTTAACCAGCTCAAAGGGTGCTTTGACTACCTTGGTTAATCAGCTCATTAAAGCACGACCAAGTTTTCCTTCATTCTTTAGGTCTTAGCCAGCTCAAAGGGTGCTTTGACCGCCTTGGTTAGTCAGCTCATCAGGGCACGACCAAGTTTTCCTCATCTTTAGGTCTTAGCCAACTCAAAGGGCGCTTTAACCGCTTTGGTTAGTCAGATCATTAAGGTACGACCAATTTTTCCTTCTTTTTAGGGATTTTAGCTAACTCAAAGGGCGCTTTGACCTCCTTGTCTTAATCTTTATTTTTACAAAAAGGGCCCTAATTCAAAAAAAATAAAAAATAATAAAAAATTAACAAATAATGAAAATATAAAAAAAATAAGAAAAGGAAAAATTATAAAAATTTCATAGATTTTTAGGAAGTAATTTATATTAGGAATAATTAGTTTTAGTATTAGTTTTAGTTTAGTTAAAAATTTTATTTTAGGGAATCAGATAGTTTAAATATAATTTAATTGTAATGAATGTCAAGGCACAAGTTAACGGCCTAACGGATAAGTAACGGAGTATTTGGGGTGGATTTAGTTTGAGGTCTTAGGTTCGAGTCTCAACAAGCACCTATATCTTTATTTTTCTATTTTTACAGAAGCGAGATTGAAAATCGGATTCATATTTAATTAAATCATATGAATTTAGTTAAATCAAATTTGAATTAAATTTGAATCTAATTTAATTATTGAATCAGATATGATAGATATGATTTGGAATGATAAGATTTGGACCCTATAAACACACACACGTGAAGAACAAAGGGGGGAGAGGAAAATTAATCAAACTCTAAGTGAAAGATTATATCCCACGTAAACCAGAATCGGAACTTAACAAATTTGACCGCATCTCCTCATCCACCAGTTGAAGTCCAGAATCCGAGCTTCACAAATCTGACCGCATCTCGTCATCCACTAGCCGAAGTCTAGAATCCGAGCTTCACAAATCTAACCGCATCTCCTCATCCACCAGCCGAAGTCTAGAATCCGAGCTTCACAAATATAACTGTAACTCCTCATCCACCAGCCGAAGTCCAGAATCCGAGCTTCACAAATCTGACCGCATCGCCTCATCCACCAGCCGAAGTCCAAAATCTGAACTTCATAAATTTGACCGCAAGCCAATCTCTAACTCCACTATCGAATGCCCCATCATCACCAACAACAACCCAACAAACCCAGACGTATAGACACAACCAGCCGACTCCAGTTCGGACGCTAACTTCAATCGGCAAGCCCCAACGCCAAACAGATAGCGCATCCACCGTCATGTCTCCACACTCAAGTGACTAGCACTACCCAAGTACAGCCCGCAACAAATAATCTGCGTACACCATAGTCCATCGCACGTTGATCACGTAACTCCTGCAAACCGCAATAGCTTTGAACTTCGATCCTACGCCCATCGCTGTTGCTGCGCTTAGATCACCCCACACGCACACAACGTCTAAGCTCCCCCATACAGATTCACTGCTAAACTACTGCACGACACCAGACGGACAACAATGACACCAGACGGGCAACAACAACACCAGGCGAACAGCGACACCAAGCGAACAACAGTACATTCTGTACAACAGCACCACAGCGTACGATTCAACACTGACCGTCACGTCTCCACGCTTGACGAACCAACACCTCATTGAACAGCTCAAGTCAGGTTTGGTTTTGATTATTTTATTTTATTTATTTAGTTATCTCTTTATTTATCATTATAATTCCATTAGTTATTTCGTTAAGTTTATGACAAAATAGGTAAATAGATATATGTGTATGTATTTATATGCTTAGGTACATTTTTAACATTATGATTTTAGGATTTTCTCACTTAGAAATTTATTTTGGAAATAAAAATAATGAAAATCTCATTTAAAAAAAAATAGGACTTTTGGAGAGTTTTTATAAAAATAAGAATAAAAGACTTAGTGAATTAGGGCTCTTATAGAATTTTCTTTGAAAAGCTAAATTGATAATAATGTAAACTCGATCGGTTTTCAAAATTAAAATCAATCAACACATTAAAGATTTTTCAAAAAGAACTACGATTGTCTGATCCCGGCTAGCGGGTACGTAGGTAAAATATATAGAAACTTAGGTTCTTTTTTCTTTTGATTTTATTTATTTATTTATTTTAAATATTATAATTAGAAGAATAATCCTAATTTCGGTAAATAGATAATGGTACCCATTAAGAGTTTAATAAGTTAGCCCCCGAACTTGGAACCTTCTAGTTCTTCATTTAAAATTGAAATCAAAGACCAGTAGCCAAATTGTAATCAATCCACCCAATTCGTTACGGTTTTTTTTTTCTTTTCCTGACTTCGGTCGAGTAGCGACTCAAAAAATTATTTTCAATAAAAAACCTAAATTTCTCAATTTCTTTAGTCAAGGATTAATATTAAACGGGTTAGAGTTTAGTACTAATCGAAAATGGGGAAATCAAATTTTAAATAGAAAACCGAAAATCAGACTCGACAAAAGGTAAACAAATATAAGAGTTTATGTCAAATATGAAGCTAAATGGTGCAGTTTATTATTATGTCCTCTCTTACAGGGTATATTAAACTATCACTATATATATATATATATATCTATTGTATATATTAGTTAAATATCAAAGAAGATTTTATAAATCGTACTATGTATATATGGTATTTAATTATATTGGACAACTTGATGGATAACAAAGACTTTCTAGTATAAATTTGAAACTTTAAATTTTGGCTGGTTGATATTTCTATTTAATGGGAATATTTCATATATATTATATATACTATTGGTAGAAAATTTCATTTTATAATGTCTCTTTTAAAATTAAGATGTGGCTCTATGAATAAATTCTACATTCTATCACAATCGATATGGTATATTGCACATCATTTTGTTGACTTACTTAAGATAGAGCATATATATACATATATATATGTATATGTGAAATAAGTATATATTTGTTTTGTTGTGCCAACCTACTTAAAATTATATGATGCATGTATGTGTATATATATGTATATGTATGCATACATCTTACACTACTTTTACTTTCAAAGATGATAACCTATAAATTTCATATGTGAATATATGTATATATCTATTTATGATATAGTGATAATTGTAGAGTGAGGGACTAAATATATGTGCATTGTTTAAGCAACTGTACTTATATTGGTTCTTATCTAATATACCATATCTTATGCGTATATAGTTATGTACACAAGTAATTCCATAGTTTATAAATACTTTGTATGTATATGATTAATATATGCCTTTACCCTCATAAGTTAACCATATCATTTTATAGGATTATTCCGAAAGTATCCTTATTATATATAGAAATGACTAATTATTTTCGAGTGCAAGGTGATGATGTTCACAAAGTATCTTGTTTTATAAAATATATCTTTTACATGTGTTAGAAAATGATGATGTAAGTGTATAAATAGACTCTTGATGAATATAAGGTAAAATATTATTCGCTAATAATGGTATATCATAAAGGTTAAATGATTATAACTAAAAGATAAATAAACTGTAGTAATTTTACAATCTTATGAAAACTAAAATAAGTTTGTCATAACATTATTGGAGAGTTGAGTCTCAGATGCAATAATTGAAAATAGAAGTATTTGTGCACAATAGGTTAAATGAATATACTTAGCCACTATATGCTTCATAATAGCTAATTTTGGATAAATATGTGATAAACAGATATTTATGACCTTTATGGAAGATATCTCTTATGATGATCTTTCTAAAATTTTAATGTATTTTATGTTTCAATACAATTGAAACTGCATATTATTATTGGTAATATATTTTGATCACATATATATAATGAGCCACTTTTGCATTTTCCATACAAACTATAATATTAGTAATAATAGAATTGCAAGATACATACATACATATATATATATATATGTAAGCCTACATAACATTCAAAAGATTCTTTGTAAAGTATACATTTTTTTCCATTAGTTATATTCTATGTATATATGTATTTTATTAATGATGTAATATAAGATGCCTATGGATTGTATATATACATATAATCACCACGTTCTTTTGGTATGTACTTTAGATATCCTATACAAATGTATAAGTAAAGTATATTAATCTATCAACTATGATAACATAGCCATAAATCATAGGGAATTAAATGTATTAATGATGCCTTAAGACTCATAAATCCTAACCCTTTGTTATGTTATATAGAAGTATATTATGAAGAGGACCATGATAATATAGAGAACACCAAAAACAAATAAGAAATGGAAAAGGATATGGCAAATAGAAGTTGATGGTGAACCTAAGCTTATTCATTTAATAGATTGCTAAGGCTAGGTGAGCACCCCCTACTTGATGGCTCTATGTTACACGATGACCGAAAACATAGACTACTCTCTTGCTTATTGTATATAGCCATAAGATACACTTAAGTATATTGCATGGCTTGGAGTACTTATACTCAAAATTGCAATAAACTTTTGCATAGTATATTATGGTTCTTAAGTTTTATGCTTCTAATAATGGATTGGGATTTATAGGAAATGTAACTCAATTAACCTTAGTGATGCAATTGTACTTAGTTGAGGAGAATGTTTGCCTTATGTGATGATTCGTTATATTATGCTTATCATTTGGTAAATCTTAGATGCTATTGAGTAAATATCGTAATGACCTGACATTGTGCAAAAGTGGTGAGTTCTATACCATGCCATGTATGTAATTGTAATATGGGATTATTAGGCTGAAAGCTAAGCTTGGTTGTCATTTTCTTGGTTTTCGGTATTTCGTCGGAATTCATTCTTAGTTTAATTAACCTATAAACTATACTTAGTAGATATGGTACTTAGCTAAGTTGATTCATAACCCATATTTAGCTAAGTTAAATATGTTGTTTGAATGCATTCATGGCATAGCATGAAATTGACCAACGAGTCAAGCTTTCTCAAGTTAAGATATTGCTGGTGGGTTTTGAGCATATAGATGCATTGCTCAATCAATTCTGGCTACTCCAAGTAGTTTCAACTAGGCTAGTTATGTGTTGGATTCCCAAAACACAACGGGTGGTTTCTATTTTTCTGAATTTTGGGGGTGCTACCCCTAGGTAACTTCTTATTGCCTTTAAGTTCCTAGACGTTATATCCAGATGCTTAAGTATGTCAACTAATTGGATGAGTAAATTAGAAGAGCATAAGATATTAGTATTGACACATGTCATATGCATTAGCATGGAATCCATATGAGGCATGAATCACTATGCGTGTGCTTGCTAATAGTTTGATGACTTGAATTTACTCTATTGTTGATGATGTTGGAATTATCAAATATAAGATATATACTACTTGATTGCTATGCTCTCTGTGTTTTGATTTATGCTTACTGGGCTCAAAACCTAAGCTAAGGGGTTTACTTATCTAACCATAGGTACTGAAGATAGAAATAAGCCAAGACCTAAAGGCTGGGCTAGGTAAAAGAGAGAGCAATTAGCTGTAGACTTTCACATCAAGTTCTTAAAAGAAAGCTTGCAAGAAAGTTGTCGTGCTACTTTTAGGTTTATAGTATTGAAGTTTTGAATGTAAAAGTTTATTATCCTAGTTGGATTGTGAGTTGAATGGTGAAGTAAAACATGATACTTTAAATGAGACCCAAATTTATGAAGTTCCACTATGTATTTTGTAATAATTGAAAGAAGTTTTATTGGAAATTTGCATAGTGGAGTTTGAGTTAATAGATTTATTGCAATTTTTACCTTATCCCTAACTTTAGGATGCCATAACGAACCATTTCTTAGGCACTAAGTGTTAAGAAAAGGTAGAGGTAGATGCCTTGAGAGACAGGGCATTATAAACTACCCCCTACCACGTATAAACTAGCTCGTCAACTCAACATTTAGCTACATGCTTCTCAATTTTGTAGATGCTTACTCAAGCTTCAATTAGATTTGGATGGCTCTTGAGGATGAAGTCCATACATCCTTCATCATAGACTTTGGTACCTACTATTACAAGGTAATAACATTCGATCTCAAAAACGTCAAAGTCACTTATCAATGGTTGGTCACCCACATTTTCAAGCCACAGATCAGTAAAAACATCAATGTCTATGTTGACGACATAATTGCTAAGAGCAAAACTAAGAAAGGCCACATTGACAACCCCTACAAGACATTCCAAACTCTATGCCAATTCCAAATGAAACTTAATCCCCAAAAATGCATCTTTAAGGTTGCATTAAGGAAATTCCTTGGCTTCATGGTGATAGAGCAAGGCATAGAAGCCAACTCGAATAAGGTTAAAGTAATTCAAGATATGAAAGCACTAAAAAAAAAAATCAAGGAGGTGTAGCGACTAACAAGAAGGATCACTACCCTATATTAGTTTGTATCTAGAAGCACAAACTAATATGCATAATTTTTCAAGCTATTGAAAAACCATGTTGATTTCAAATGCACAATCGAATGTTAGCAAGCATTCAATGAATTGAAGGACTTTTGGAGACCTTACCTAGACTTTCTAAGCCAATCCTCTAAGAAGAGTAATATCTATACCTCACAATTTGTAAACCCCACAAATTTTGCTTTCTAAGTATAGAAACAAACGTCTAAACTGTAGATGATTTCCCGAACTCAAAAGAGCTAATAAGATTTAAAACCAATTAAAATCTCAATCTAAAACCTAAAGTGGATACGAAAAACCTTAAATCATCAATTGAACCCCTAATCGCATACGAAGACCCTAAAACCTCGAACCTCATCAAAACCTTAAGATGACAATCGAAGATTTAATCGCGTAAGAATATATAAAACTCTAAATGTGTAAAAACATTAGAGATTGTGCCCTAAAGTAATAAGAACCCTAAAACTATAACTTTAAGGATATAAAAGCATTAATTTACCATGATATACCCTAAAACCCTAATTGATAATATAATGCTCATATTTTGCCAAATCACTAGTAAAAGGTTAGAGATGACCCTCATTCATGCTTATATGATTCGAATCCTTAAGTAATCCATTAGAAACTAAGATAATGAGTCATAGATTATGTTTACTTCTTAAGTAAGTGATTAAGATAGTCTCACTTAGAGTTAGGGTTATAGTTGAAGATTAAGTTACATGTAGTGAACTTTAATACTCAAATTAGTACTTTTTGCATTTGTTATTCAAAGTGGTTTATCAAATGAGATATATAAGCTATAAAGACCTAAAGTAAGACCTCATCAACTATGTTTACTAATCAATTCATCAAATATCTCATTTCCCCTCATTTCCTTCATTTTTCCCCTAATTTCCCTTAATTACTACATTATGTGCACAAAATTGCACATACTTAAGGAATGTTGACTAAGATAATGCATATTGACCAAAGTCAAAGGGTTGACCAAGTCAACATATGTTGACTAAAGTCAACACTTTGAAAAGTCAACAAATTATACTAAAGAGATAAAGAAAATATCTCTTCCTTAATGATGGCTTTCTTTTCTTTTCCTTTTGATTTTTTCTTTTTCTCTTTTTCCCAATTGTTGCCGTCCACTTATTGTCCATTTTGGTCCCACCATTTGTTGTCTTCCATAATGAAAACAAAGAAAGAGAAACAAAACAAAAACATTCCCCATTGCCGTGAGCTTCTTCTTCCCATTTCACTCTCATCACTCCTCCTTTTGTCTTCATAATTCCAACACAATTAAAGGTATGTCTTTAAGTTGTTTTATATTGCTTTATATTATTCATTAGTTAGTTAATTAGGTAGATTAGATAAGTAGTTATGTGTTTAGTGTTGTCTTGAAGAAGAGGAAACAAAGTTTCCATCTTTAAATGTAGAAATCTAGGAATCATGAATAAGAAGAAAGGAAAACATGAATATGTGCACAAAGAATGTGTACACATGAGATAAACCGAAAAGAAGGGAAGCATGAGAAGCATGGTACATGAGTATTTTCCATGTACATAACCTAAATTAAAACAAAACCTAACCATACATACTTATACTACACTAATTACACACTTAAAAACACAAAATAATGGAGTTAGGAAGCTTTTCTTAAGGAAAAGATTAGGCATACGAATTTGTGTATAAAAATACGTATCTAACCGTATAGGTATATGAGTATGTATACATGGATAAATACGGTATAAACCTAAGTAGATGTATAAGTATATGTATGTATAAAGTGTAAGTACATAAGTATACATATTAGTATGTTATGAGTATAGGTAGGTATACAACATATGTATATGTATAAGTACTTAATGACATATATATTTACATGTAATAAATGGATTACATAAGCTATGACATTATCTAAGCATTACATAAGCCATGACATCATCAATTGGTTACATAAGTGATGATGTAAGCGTAGGTTTATAATAGAAGAAATAATAAGATTACATAAGCACATAACATAGGTATATACGTGTATTCAGAAGTCGAAAATCCCTTAAACCTTAATACACTTCCTGGATTGAATTAAATTTAATCAAGTATGTGGATTAGTAGCACTAATGTAAAATTTCCTAAGTGTAAGAATCAAATAGCTAATTCAATCATTAAATCCTAAACTAGGGCATAAACATAAGCAATAAGAATAATTAAACTTCAATAAGATAAAATTTCAATAAATTTAGCCCATATCATAAAACACGGGTTTTAACGTCCAAAATGGACATTACCGTGTGAATGTACGTCCAAAAACGATAAAAAACGACTATAAATTCGTAAATATTGAAAATAAAATAAAAAAGTTACGTACGATTAGCAATTAGATATAATTGAATAAGGGCCGATAGTAATCTAAGTAGAATTAGGTAGGTAGGTGTCTAGAACCATTAGTTAAGTCAATTACTTATTATCCTTGTTATCTCGTAATGATTAGGTGATCCCGACGAGGGCGAGGATCTCCCGAACGATTATTACAACTAGAGCGAGTCGTCATAGTCAAGTGAGTACTCCCGATGACTCTATACTTGTTTGTGCTTATAGTTAGTGCACTTAAATTGAATATCAATAACTTGATGCATGGGGTTTTCGGGATATGCGTGTGCTTGATATTGCTTGATTGTTGTGAGAAATATTGCTAAATACGATAATTGATGATTTGATGGTATGATTGATTTTTATAGGATCTGGATGGTTTGCTAATATTGATTGATCGCCTCATAATCTGACCTAATTATATTTGGCTTATCTTAAATGAAAAGGGTCATGCATTATCCATGCATCGCATTACTTATTCTGGCCGTCACTTCACGCGGTTGGTAATGAAGGGCCTTGGAGGGATGGATTCCCACATGATTTGATTAGTACCGTGCAGGAGCATGGGTACAACAAGACCCTACCTTTGGCTCACGGGTTCTATTGGTGTTGGAGACGCTAACCGTGGGTGGCTAGGGGTCGCGTCTAGAGACCACCGCTGTAGGGTGTGAGTATGGACTGCGGGGGTCACCTCACCGCTAGACCTGGGACTTTGTGAACTATTGGATTTTTGGAAATGGAAATGTGTTTTTGTGAAATACGGAATTCAAAGTTATAGGTAAAAACCCAGGTGCTAGAGCCTGGTCGTGATTGGTGCCGATGAATCTCCAACCCTTATCTCGGAGGGCGTTAAAATCCGATAATATATGCAGTACCGGTCAACTGCATATATTGTTTGGCATTCTGTGTATACATGCATTCATGTGATTGTAATAATTTGTTTGATAACTTGTTTGCCAGTATGGTATGAAGGATAGCTCATTAAGCTCTTGTAGCTTATTCCCCAATAGTCTTTCTTTTACAGGTTTACATACGATGGGATTAGGATAAGTCTCGAGTGCTGAGGGCAAGATGAAGATATGTACATTAGTGTTAGGATTAGTTGAGATTTTTATAAATGATACATAAACACTCTTTGTAGAAAATATTCACATGTTAGAATTTAATATAATTTAATTCTACCTGCAGTTTTATAATGTTGGTAATCCTGTCTTATTATTTGGTTGGGAATACCGATTCTCTGCGGTTATGAGAAACTGTGGGATATCGGACACCCATAATTATTTATATTTGTATTTTACAGTAAATTAATTACTTAAAAATTAGTAACCTTAGTGATTAATTATTTAAAATCTTGCAATCTCTGACTTGCAAAACGGTTTTCATATCATGGGTGCACACATGTTATGGAAATTTTAGGTAATCCTACTAGGCCCCCTTTAGGGTCTTGATACAATCAATGACTAAGCACTATCCTTAGTCCTTATCTGCATAGGTAGTGGTGAACACCGACCAGTATACTATGTTAGCCATATCCTACAAGGGTTAGACCTAAGGTACATGAAAGTGGAGAAGTTTACCTTTGTAGTAGTCATAGCAACTCAAAGGCTTAGGCCTTACTTTTAGTAAAACCTAATCATTGTACTAATGAATATACCACTTAGAGTTGTCTTGTAATGACCTAACACCTTGAGTAGAATGATGATGTATTTTTAAGAGATCAACACCCATGGAATATAGTTCCACCCTAAACAAGAGATCAAGGTATGAGTCCTCACTGATTTCATAGTAAAATACATTGGAGTGAATGAGCATCAACTTGAGCTCACCATACCCATTTAGACCCTCTAAGTTGATGGCTTCTCCATTAAGGGGGGGGAGTAGGGCCGGTATTACACTATAAGGCCTAAACAACATAAAGACTCTCTATGCTTTCGAGTTTAGTTTTCTGGAAATGATGTGTCTCTAGAGGTCAGACATATGGAGAAGCACTACAATGAAGCAAACGAAAAACAAACAGGAAAAAAAAAAGTTAGCAAAGCTTGGGCAACTACCAAATAGATATAATGCACCACTCAATCCTACTTAGCTTACAATCCACCGGATATGACATACCAATCCAAACTGAAGGGTCACTTGTCACTACTTCTTGCTAAAGGGAATAGATAAGAGTTGAATGATAATGAGAACACTAAGGTTGCTTAACTTGAATAATTCTATTTTCATTAGTTAATGTCTGCATATAAGAAAGTAGGCAATTATATTTCCATCCACTAGGGTTACTTTACATGCATGAAAAGACTAAAGGGTATTCTACGATTAGGTTACAAAAAACCTACTAAAAAGGGTAAAAGGGGTAAAGAATATTCAATATGGAAAAGAAAGAATCATTCTAGAATATTATGTCAGAAGATATATGTCGCTTAGTGGTTAGATAGGAGAAATATGATATAAGGTAGGCGGAAGCAAAATAACATTTACAGTCAAGGGCTAACCTAATTTAGATCAGGTCGGGAGCCAATCTGTCTGGTAAAGAAATCAACTAAATTGGAGTCAGATGCTTGTGGTCGGTAAGTGAGCTCGGCTCGACCACTCCTAGGTTATCTTTTGGAATGAGACTTCACTACTAGGTAGGAGCATGTTTGACACATGTGAGGATCTAACAGTTAGCTCAACAAGGGATCAGTTTGGCATAGGGATCTTTGTCTTGGCTTTGGTTTCGAGCTATTATTCTCTGTACAAGTCCTTGGAGTCCTCTATCTTAACTACGAGTGAATGGTCTTAGAGTCTGATTCCTATTATTTGCTTAGGGGTCAGAAAGATTTGCCTTGAAATCTATAGTAATTTATGCTTCTTCTTTTGGAGTGCATGTGGGGTCCCCTTCTACTGGTTGGTAAGGGATTAAATCAAATATATTGAAGGTGGAAGAAACACCGTAGTCATCAAGCAACTCAATCTAATAAGCATTGCGGTTGATCTTTTTCAAGATTTTGAATGGACCATTAGCTCAAGGAGATAGTTTGATCTATCTCAAGTGTAGGAATTATTCTCAGTTGAGGTGTATCTATACCAAGTCTCTTGGGTAGAAGGAAACAGTTCGGCGGCCTTAGCTACAAATTTCGTACTGTCTCTGATTGAATTTAGTGATCTTCTTGGTTACCAATTAGTACAATTCATGTAGTTCTTTGGCTCATTCAACTCTGGATTGGCTCTAATCAATAGCTGCTAGAGCGTCAATCATATCTAGGGGAATAGTAGGGATAAGGCCATAGACAACCTTGAATGGGGTCTTCCTAATAGTGCTATAGATAATTCGGTTGTATGTAAACTCCACAACTGGTAGGAACAAATCCCAATCCCTCAAGTTCTTTCTTATGATAGCTCTAAGTAGATTGCCTAGCATCCTATTTACCACTTCAGTCTAGCCATCAATCTAAGGGTAGCTACTAGAGTTGAATATAAGTTTAGTTCCAAGTCTTCTCCAAAGAATGTTCCAAAAAGAGCTCAAAAATTTTGTATCCCAATTTAAGACAATAGTCTTCAATACCCCATGTAGTCGGACAACCTCTTGTAAAATAAATCAGCAATATATAAAGCATCATTAGTCTGATGGCACAGAATGAAGTACGCCATCTTGTTGAAGCAATCTACTACAACAAAGATAGAATCTTTACCTCTAGATATTTAGGGCAACCTTAGGACAAAGTTCATGCTAAGGTTGGCCCAAGGTAAGGTTGGTGTTAGCAACAACATGTATTCTCTATGGGGTTCTCTCTTTCCCTTAGCTCGCTTGCACACTTTACAACTATCAACTACCTTGTGGACATCCTTACCAAACCTAGATAGTAAAAGTTCTCCTTCAACAAATTGGTTGTTTTAGTCTCCCTAAAGTGACTTGATAATCCACTACTATGAGCTTCCTTGATCAATAGCTCATGTGTGGAGCAATTCGGTATGTACAGCCTTTAGTCCTTGAACAGATAGCCTTCCTTAAGACAATATTCCTTAACAGTAATTCTATCCTTGCATTGTTTTATGATAGGGTCAAAATGAGTATCATGAGTATACTACTCTATAATGAGTGAGAATCCTAATAATTTTATTTCCAAAGTGGTCAGCAAGGTTTGCTGTCATGACAGAGTGTCAGCGACCACATTTGTGCTTCCCTTCTTGTATCAAATGACATATGAGAAATCTTCCATAAATTCCAACCACTTGGCTTGCCTCTTCGAAAGCTTCTTTTGACTCCCTAAATGCTTTAGAGACTTATGGTTAGTATAAATAACAAACTTTTATGGTAGCAAATAGTGTTGCCAAACAATAAGGGCTCGGTAAAAATAGTACAACTCTTTCTCATACATAGAATAGTTCAAGGCAAGACCACTAAGCTTCTCATTATGGTAGGTGATGGGTCATTACTCCTGCATCAAAATAGTGCCAATTCCCACTCCTAATGCATCACATTCTAATTCGAAGGGTTTATTAAAATCTGGTAATGAGAAGACTGGTGTCGAGGTGAGCTTTTCCTTGATCTCCTTAAGTCTTTACTCAGCTCAATTGTTCCACCTGAACCCTTCATTCTTCTTTGACAACTTGATCAAGGGGGCGGCTATGGTACTAAAGTTTTTGATAAATCGCCTATAGAAAAAAGCTAAGCCATGAAAGGTTCAAACCTTAATGACATTCTCTAGTGTTGGCCACTCAAGAATAGCTCGAATCTTCTCTTCATCTACCTAGAGTCCTTCCCCTAATACCTCAAACCCTAAGAAGATCACCTCTTCTTAGCAAAACGTACATTTCTTCACATTTCCATACAACTTCTCAAATTGTAAAATGTCACATACTTATGGAGATGTTGAACATGGTCTTTCAAGTCAATACTGTATACCAATATGTCATTAAAGTACACAACCACACATCTTCTAATTAGAGGGCACATTACATGGTTCATCAACCTCATGAATGTGCTCAGTGCATTAGTAAGTCTAAACAACATAACCAACCATTCATAGAGTCCATGCCTAGGCTTAAAGGCAGTTTTCCACTCATTACCTGGTCTCATGCGAATTTGGTGGTAATCACTTTATAAATCAATCTTCAAAAATATCTTGGTGCCATGAAGCTCATCTAATAGGTCATTAAGCCTTAATGTTAGGTATTTATGCTTGACAGTAATTTAGTTGATTGCTTAGTTGTCGATGCACATGCGTTATACCATCTTTCTTAGGGACAAGCAAAGTTGGTACAGTACAAGGGCTCGTCCTCTCCCTTACATATCCTCGCTCTATGAGTTCGTCCACCTATACTTTTAGCTTGGCAGCTTGCTCAGGATTCATTTTGTATGTAAGTCGATTTAGTAAGGTGGTGCTTAGCTGCAAATCAATACAATGCTCAATGCTTCAAACTAGAGGCAGTCCTCAAGGAAATTCATCAAGGAATAGATTAGAAAACACATGCAGCAAGCTTCAGATTTCATTAGGGATATCCTCTAAATCTCTCATTTCGAACAATCATCTAATCAATAGGAACATTTATTCTTTAGCCTTTTTAGCAGCTCATATCACATCCCAACATAGCACAGGATGTATCATCACATAGGAAGACCTCTTGAAAACTTAACTCAACCTGCTTATTCATCAAGGGACAACTTTGTTTACATAATAAAGGGGTTGCTACATCGAAGTTCAATTGGATATTCTGTTATAACTTATGTATACAACATAATATTTACATCAAAATATGAACCAACTTTTTTCTTTCCTTTATCAACTTCACAATTATAAGATTCTTGACTTAATATAGGTTCCATACAATAGTCACTAACTTCTACTTATGCTTTCAGTATACATATCCCCCTTGAATGTTAGGCCCTTTACAATGTAGTTAACCTGAGGATAAAACATTTTATCCCCTCAGCTACTGAAGATGAGTGAGAGTAGATAATAAACAACATAATTTAGATAATACTGTATATCATAACTGAAACATTTCAATCATAACTCACAAGTTCAACTTCACATATGCATTCGCCCAACCGGGCACTTACTGCTAACAATGTAGCATGCTATGCTTATGTACGTAGTATGCATCGGTACCGATATCCTATAACCTTCAAACTTCTTACAGCTAGTCGACATAGCCAAGCATCTAGATACAACATCTAGGAACTTTGGGCAACAAAGAGTTGCCTGGGAGTAAGACCCCCATAAAATTAGACTACATACTGTAATCTACCATATTCAAAAAGAGCAACAAGGAGCTGCCTGGTAGTAAGACCCCCAACATTATAAAATTAGACTACACGCTATAGTTCACCAAATCAAAGTGGTAACATTACCAAATTAGACCACACTGTAGTTAACCAAATTTGACTATCAAAATAGTCACAATGTTTAGGCAATGCAATCTATATGCATCCAAAAACTAAGTTCATAAAGCCATGCTTTTTCCATGATCAATTGGAAGTCTCATTCTAAAATTTCTGACCTACAAGTTCCTTTTTGTGCCATGCCGTATCGTGCCATGATATGTAATAACAACTCAAGAATATCAATCAACACAATCAATCTTTAAGTTTTACTCAACCTATGATCTGATTCTGGTTTTTGAACTCTCCCTAGCAGAATTCTAGTATCTTACTGAGGGTTCACTTAGATAAACACTCAAAAGATTGAGTTAACAATCACTCAACTTCCCTAGTTAGCACAATCATTCGTAAACACAAATCATCGCCAATATGGCAACATAATAGTTTAACCAGAATATAGTTACTATCATTCAAAATCAACACATCAGCATCCATTATAGCTGCATATCCATTTACCCAAGATATATCCATATTTAATCAACACAGTATCAAACAATACATAGTGTTATGAGTAGCAATATATCTACTCCAAGTATGGGTTAGATCCACTTACCTGGTCTTAGTAATAACGCAAAATTTTAAACTTCACAACGTAGTCCTTCCTTACATCTTACACCTATGAAAATATAGCATAGTCTTCAAATCAAGTATGCGTCAAACTCAAACTATTATAAGCTTTCATTTCTACGTTTTTAAACTTCATTTGATTGTATCTTACTCATTTCTCATCCGATTTCAGTAAACTTTATATTGTCACCATCATTATTTCAAGTACTATTAGTATATCTTAAGAATAAAAACTAATCAATATTTTCAAAAACCCAAAAATACCCTTTCATTATTGATTTAACAGAACGTTAATATAACTTTGTAATTAACTTAAGTAAACGCTAAATCTAAATTAAAAATCCTAAAATTATTCATTTCTTGAGCTAGTCAGAATTCATTATGTACTCCAAAAAGAAAATCCTTTACACATTTGATGAGTATCACATTAACGCTAATTAGTCTATCATATATTAGATTAACATATAGATTTCTATTATGAAAATACATAATTAATAGTATACAAGCCCAATTAATTCACGAAAAATTCTATAAACTCATAAAAATATATAGTTTAATTATTGACCATGAATTATACTAAACTAGCTATTATATATTTTTATGAAAATAGCAATTTTAACTTAAAATCAGCAAAAATTAAGCAAACAAGTGAATTTAATCACAAGATAAAATTCAAATGTCTTGAACATCATTATGAACTTCCAAGAATCATAATACATAGGGCTCATTCTTTGATTTTATTAAAAACCAATTAATTCCATAAAACAGCAAAATTACCAGTTTTATCCAAAATAATCACAATAAATAGTAAACATGATTATTTTCCAAAATTCTTATAACTATAATTAAATATATATATTAAGTATATCATGTACAAATTTTCAAGTTAAAAGAACATTATTTACTATTTCTAAAATTTAATTCAATTTTCGTCCAAATAGAGCCATTTTTTAAGGACTTTATATTTCCAATAATTATTTCACTAAAATAAAATTACTACATTAATATACACATAAAATAACTCCAAAAAACCAAGTTTTATAATTAAATATCATCATTTGATATTTTTATAAAAATTATAATGTTTCGGCTAGAAATTTGGTTCACTTGAACTGGTCGCCTCTTACCACCCTCTGGCTACCCAACCTTATTGGAACACCTCCTTTGGTGGTGCTTTCCTTAACTGCAAAAAGCCACCACAACTGGACACCAATAGCCTATTGAACCGGCTTAATTAGATTCTGTGCCCTATCTTTTATCTAATGTTCTTTTTTTTTCTAATTTGTTTTGAAATTTCTTTAAGTGATTTTCTATTTTTTTTAGACTTCCAAAATGTTGTTTTTAAGTGTACAAGGCCTATTTATATTTTATAATTGGAAAAGAATTTGTAAAAATTAGACATGTGACTTACACATGTCATTTTATTATTTTTTCAAAGCATGAGGTGTCATTTTCTTATTATTTGTCTTTTGACTCATCAATCCAATTTAATCCTTGGCTACCACATCATGGGATGACTCATCCTTACATTTTTTTTTTATTAACTTTCCAATTTTTTAATATTAATTTACCTTATTTTAATAATAATTTCTTATTATATATGTATATTTAATACAAATAATGCATATTCTATGTTAATACATATACATTACATATAATTCAACTTCGTTTATTATTTTTGTAAGTTAATTAACTTATCTCTAATATCTCACTATATGTAAAATCTCAAATCTTACGATTATCGACTTTATTGATAAATTAACGTTTTTCTCAAGTTAATTTTTTTATATAACTTATTTTGAGAAATTGACTTTACTTGAATTACTTCATCTAACTTTACTATAATGTTTGAAATGAAAGTGATAACTTAGCCTAGCGCCCTAAATTTAAGGGCTTGGATCCAAAAGCTATTGAACTAGCTTGAAATCTTAGGGTATTATAGCTTAGAGCTCCTTTTGGCTCATCACTAAGGCATTTTTCTTACTAGCTCGAGTGAGCTGATTGTATGTTTCATTTACTTAGGATGGGGTAAAGGATTGCAACACAATCTTCTTTCCATTTTTAATAAAGGCATAGGTGTTCTTATACCTATCATGAGTAACACGTTAGTTGAACAGCTAGTCATCTTAGTAGTAGATCTGAAGCTCCCATAGGGACGACATGGCACACTACTTCATCCCTATATACACTCCCAACACTAAATGGTATAGTCACTTATTCAGTCACATGCAAATCACCCTTATCGTGAAGCCAGTGCACCTTGTATGGTTAGGGATGCCTTGAGGTCGATAGACCCAGCATCTACACAAAGGACTATTTAATGACATTAATACAACTTCCCCCATCCACAATGATTGTATACAATTGGCCATTAACGGTACACTTGGTATAGAACAGATTCTCCTTTCAGTCTTCCCTAGAGTTTAGTAAGGAACTCAGTACTCATCTTAAAACTAAGGTCATCACTTCTCCTTGGTCAGCATAGGCACAGCTCTCCTCTCCCTCTTCAGCCTTAGGTTTTCCAGCATCTTCTTCTTTCTCGAGCTCGCTCTCATCGATGCTGTCTACTACATCTCCTCAAAGTACCATTATGTGTCGGTTTGGACATTTGACAACCATATGTTCAAAGCCTAAGCACTTAAAGCATTTCACTTCTCTAGTCTTCCATTCGGAGGTCTGCCCTTTCACATAAATCCTCGAGATTGACCTAGCCTCATCTCAGCCTAGCTAACTGGCTTAGCCCTACTGGCTTGCTCAGTTATCATCAAAGTGGTTGTTCCTATCCTTGACCCTGTATGTCTTCATCGGCTCTACTTGAACAAGTCAACGTAGAACTGGGGATTAGGAGAAGGTTAGCTCAGGTCAACTTGAAGCACTTCTTTGTTTTTCGACCCTCTGTGATCTTTATCGCCTCTTCTAAGGTGTAAAACCTTTGCACTTCTATGATGTTACAAATCTCAAATTGAAGTCTAAGGTTGAACCTTGATACAGTGTAAGCCTTGGGTTCTTCTACATCAACCCGAGTCATAAGCATCTGAAACTCTTCAACATAGTCATCAATAGATCAACTTCCTTGGCAAAGCTCCTATAACTTTACAAAAGTATCTTATGTCAAGCCTGGTTTTTTCACCCTCTTTATCGCCTCTTCTAAGGTATAAAACCTTTGCACTTCCATAATGTTACGAATCTCAAATTGAAGTCTAGAGATGAACCTTGATATAGTATGAGCCTCGGGTTCTTCTACATCAGCCCGAATCATAAGCATCTAGAACTCTCTAACATAGTCATAAATAGATCAACTTCCTTAGTGAAGCTCCTGCAACTTTGTAAAAGTATCTTGTGTTAAGCTTGGTTTTTTCAGCCCCCTGGTTCTTTTATAAAATTAGGTCTTCTCTAAATCAATCAGTACTAAACCTTACCCATTTAATACCTATCCTCAATTAGGGTTTAAAGAAAACTATTCCTTTTTGTTTTGAAAACAATTTTGGAGTCGCCACCCAACCGGAGTTGGGAAAGATAGTTAAGTTATAGCTAATTCGGTGGATTGGTTATAACTTTGCTATTAGTCTAATGATTAAAACCAGTTTTACAAAACGATTTTTGTAGGTGATTAGATTGGTTATAACTTTGCTATAGGTCGAATGTCGTAGTGATTGGAGGTGTTTTAGAGGGTAGTGCGAGGTGGTGGTTGTGGTAGTGTTCAGGTAGCACCATCAAGGGTTATTGGGCATCAGTAGGGTGATGGGTATGAGGTTAAAGAGCGTAAGGAGTTTAGCCATGTGATTAGTTTAGGCCTAAGGTGGTTAGGATGGTGGTTCAAGTGGGTTATGGTAGTAGCGGTGAGGGTTTGGCTTGTCATGGTTCAACAAGGCTACTAAGGGTTACAGTAATGGTCAAGAAGGGGTAGAATGGGAAGCTTATGCTATGCGTTGTACTCCTATGGTGGTGATTTACAGTGGTGAGCTCAAGAGAGGGTGATTTACAAAGAGAGAGAGTGAGTTAGAGAGAGAAAGATTGCGAGAATGAGAGAGAGGGTATTTCGAGTGATTCAACAGCTCATGTATTGGTTGTATGTGTAATGAACTCTCCCAACACCCAATTCAACCTAGAAACAAAGAAGTTCGAATTGGAGTTATATGTGAATGGCCGAAAATACAGTTTTTTCCAATCTTTGGAGCTTGGTTTAACTATGTTAATGCATGAATTTAGACATATTCTTGATCACTATTAGCACTAGGCCATGTGTGCTTCACGATTTCAACACTAATTTGATGAAGTTGTAATGAAAAAGGGATCAAATCTGCCTATAAAGTATACTGTTCGGAAAGGAAATTGTAGGAAAATCTAGGGAAATTAGAGGAAATCAAGGGAAACAAGGGTAAAAGAAAAGGAAAGAGAGAGAAAAATGGGTTAACGTGGTGCCATGTCAACCATGCCGACTAACCCTGACTCGCTATGTGGATGCCATGTAGCACTATGTCAGTAAGGTTGCTCAACTCGATGCTATCTAATGTCAAGATACATGGAGCAATGAGATCTTAACACGTGGTTGTCCCTGATGTGATGAAAAAAAAAATAAAAACCTTGTATGCCTCCTCCATGATTTGAACCTAAATCCTCACACTCAATATCCAATGTCATTGTCTAATACTTATCCGTTAGGTCGTTGACCTGTACTTTATCTATATACGCAATTAAATTGCACATATGGACTAAGTCAGCCTTTAAAATCTAAGCTTAGGCCCATAAACCTAACTTTTAAACTTATTTTAAAATTAAAAAAGTCTACCTTAATAAAATATTATTTTCAAAAATCTTTTATTTTTTTCAAATTTTCTATTTTTTGTTATTTTTTCAAATTTCAAACTTTTTTCCAATTTTTTTTTTGTACTTTTTTTAATATTATTATTTTTTAAGGTTTCTTTCTAGACTTCCCATTTTTGGTATTATTCCAAATTTCTTATTTTTCATGCTTTTTCCTATTTTTTGAAAGTTTTTGTATTTTCCTAAAATTCTTATCTTTTCTAAATTTCTTAATTTTCTCAATTTTCTTTAATTTCCTTTTTTTTAGTCTTTTTCCTAATTTAAGGCTTATTAAGAAAAGAAAGAAAAATAAAGTAATAAGAGAAGGAGAGACAAAAATTGGGTGTTTATAGTTACCTCTCTTTGTGGCGAAGTTTGAACAAAACTTTGCTACAAAGACAAAGAGACACTATTTTTATCCCTAGGATGACTCTAAAACCACTAGATAGTTATCTTAAAATCAATTTATTAGAGATTTAGATGAAGAAATGAAACTTGGCCATACCTCTCTAAGCTCACTAACCTAGGTGGGTGTATCACTAAAGGACAAGCTATCTTACACAGGAACCGATATAAAACCTGGTCATGCCTCATTAGGCTCAATAACTTAAGCGGTTACGTCTCTTAAGGGACTAGCAACCTTAAAATGGGATCGATCTAAAACCTAATCATACCTCACAAGGCTCACTAACCTAGGCAGAAGCGTTTCTTAGGGACTAGCAACCCTAAACTGAGATTGATCTAAAACCTAATCCTACTTCACAAGGCTCACTAACATAAGTGGGAGCATCTCTTGGGGACTAACAACCCTAAATTGGGAACAATCTAAAACTTAGTCATGCTTCACAAGGCTCACTAACATAGGCAGTAGTGTCTCTCGAGAACAAGCAATCCTAAATTGGGATCAATCTAAAACCTAATTGTGCCTCATAAGGCTAACTAACCTAGCTAGGAGTGTCTCTCGGGAACTAGTAACCCTAAATTGGGATCGATCTAAAACCTAGTCGTGCCTCACAAGGGTCATTAACCTAGGCAAGAACTTCTCCTAGGACTAACAACCCTAAATAAGGATCGATCTAAAACCTAGTCATGCCTCATAAGGCTCACTAACCTAGGTAGGAGCATCTCTCGAAGAATAGAAATCCTAAATTGGGATTGATCTAAAACTTAATCATGCCTCACAAAGCTCACTAACTTAGGCGAGAATGACTCTCGAGGACTAGCAACTCTAAACTAGGGTTGATCTAAAACTTAGTCGTGCCTCATAAGGCTTGTTATCTTAGGCAAGACCGTCTCTTGGGGACTAGCAACACTAAACTGGGATCGATCTAAAATCTAGTCGTACCTCATAAGGCTCATTAACCTTGATTGGCTCATCTTTCGAAGATTAACAACCCTAAAATGGGATCCACCTAAAACCTAGTCATGCTACACAAGGCTCATTAACCTAAGCAAAAGCGTCTTTTGGGGACTAACAACCCTAAACTGGGATCGATCTAAAACATAGTTGTGCCTCACAAGGCTCACTAACCTAAGCGAGAGCATTTTTCGAGGACTAGCAACCCTAAACTGGGATCGATCTAAAACCTAGTCGTGTTACATAAGGCTTACTAACCTAGGCAAGAGCATCTCTTAAGGATTAAAAACTTTAAACTGGGATCCATCTAAAACCTAGTCGTGCCACACATAGCTTACTAACTTAAGCTGGAGCATCTCTTAAGGACTAACATCCCTAAACTGGGAACGATCTAAAACCAGGTCGTGCCTCACTAGGCTTACTAACCTAGGCGGGAGCATCTCTCAAGGATTAGCAACCTTAAAATGGGATCAATCTAAAACTAAGTCTTACCTCACTAGGCTCACTAACCTAGGCGGGAACATCTCTTGGGAACTAGCAACCCTAAATTGAGATTGATCTAAAACTTAATCGTGTCTCATAAGGCTCACTAACCTTAACCTAGGCGGGAGCATCTTTCGGGGACTAACAACCCTAAACTAGGATCGATCTAAAACCTAGTTGTGACTTACAAGGCTCGCTAACCTAGGTGAGAGCATCTCTCAAGGTATAGCAACCCCAAACTAGGATTGATCTAAAACCTAGTCTTGCCTCACAAGACTCACTAACTTAGGCGGGAGTGTCTCTTAGGGACTAGCAACCCTAAACTGGAATCGATCTAAAACCTAGTTGTACCTCATAAGGCTTACTAACCTAGGTGGGAGCATCTCTCGGGGACTAGTAACCTTAATATGGGATTGATCTAAAACCAGGTCGTGCCTCACTAGGTCACTAACCTAGGTAGGAGCGTCTCTCAACGACTAGCAACCCTAAATTGGGATCAATCTAAAACCTAGTCTTGCCTTACAAGGCTCACTATCCTTAACCTAGGCATGAGTGTGTCTTTGGGACTAACAATCCTAAACTGGGATTGATCTAAAACTTAATCGTATCTCATAAGGCTCACTAACGTAGGTGGAAGTGTCTCTCGAGGACTAGCAACCCTAAACTAAGATTGATTTGAAACCTAATCGTACCTCATAAGGCTCACTAACCTAGGTGGGAGCGTCTCTTAAGGACTAGCAACCCTAAATTGGGATCAATCTAAAACTTAGTCATGCCTCACAAGGCTCATTAACCTAGGTAGGAGTATCTCTCGGGGACTAGCGACCCTAAAATGAGATTGATCTAAAACTTAATCGCACCTCACAAAGCTCACAAACCTAGGTAAGGGTGTCTCTTGGGGTCTAATAACCCTAAAATGGGATCAATCTAAAACTTAGTCGTGCCTTACAAGGCTTACTAACCTAGGTGGGAGCGTCTCTTAGGGACTTGCAACCCTAAATTAGGATCGATCTAAACGAGAAGTGCCTCACAGTATCTACTCTATCCCTAGGTTTTCTTCCCTTTTTATTACAAGCCTTAATTCATTTCTTGAATGGCATTCAAAATTTCCATTTTCCATTCCCATTTTTTTTTCCCTTTCAAGTTTAGCTACTAAACTTTACCTTTCCGCCCTTCTCGTTATAGTGAGTACAATGAGTCAACACATCAAGGGCTTAGCACTCAAGTAACCATGTTTTAAAGGGACCCCTACGGACTCTTTCTCATCTAACATTTAAGTTAGGATACTCTTAACTCAATTAAATAAGTTATTGGAGTAAAGGCTCTAATTTCATAACTTTTTGAATGCTTACTAAAACTTTTTAGACTTCTTTTATAAGAATCACTAAGTATAAAGCTTCACTTACCTCTTTCACTAAGTGTTAAAGTGCCATTAGAACAAATAGAAAGAAAATATACAAACTAACCTTATATAGAAGTAAACCTATTTACTTTTCATTGAAGGACTCGACCGACTCTTAAACTTCAAATTCTAAGACTAAAAACTAGGTAAATTAGGTTCCTAAAGATTTGACTAATTAATTTTAACTAAGTACAAAAATCATAATAATCGTAAGTAGAGCACTTTTGTGAGTCAATTATTCAAGCTAATCACAATTAGATGCTATCAATAATTTTTCTTTATATAATCTCTATATTCCAAACAAGAAATTCAAAATTTTGAAAAACATTGGCTTAAAAATTGCTAGATACTTAAGAATAAATAAAGCTTAAGCTGATAGGAAAGTATAACCATCATGATATTCAATTTATTTCAAAATCCATTTCCTATATTTCCTTCTCCCTACTTAAGAATAGATAAGATTCACACTGTCTCCTATTCAGTATATAAGAGGAAATAGAGTAAAATAAAAATTCGTAATAATAGGAAATGAAAAACTAGTACTTCCCTAGTTTCATATTTTCAGAAATGAGGAAAATTCCAACCTTAATATCAATCAGAGAATCATCTAGTTCAAATCAAACATGTTTCTACAAACATGAAAGAGTAAATATAGGATAAAAGTGTACTCAAAAGTACACAATAGAATTAATTATCTAAAGTTACCCAATTAGGAAGGTAGTAAACAAAAATAACCTAATAGCAAAGTAAAAATAAAATAAAAAAAAAACAAAAGAAAATAACATAGAAAAAATATAAAAAAAAAAACGCGCAAAGCTCTAACTGTCTTGGTCGGTGCTATTAGTCTCCTTACTAGAAGTCTCATAATGTACCTGCTTTACAGCTGCTAGCTGAAAACACGAGATAGCGAACTTCAGCATATTAAACATAGTAGTCCGAAACTTCTTATTTTTGTTCCTTTCTTCTCTAATTTCATCCTAGACTTCACTAATTTCTACACTCAACTGCTTATAACTACTAGTTGGAGGAGGAGGATATGAAATAGACGCTCTAGCAGTAAGAGGATTTTCAGGAACATCCTCCTCATCAATTGGATTTGGCCTATTATTTATCTTAACCAATCCCCATCCCCTAAAGGGTGCAATAGAAATAAGCTTACAAGGAATATCCCCGTCTACTTCTAGTTGCTCAAAAATCCTCATACCCTTCGACAATGTCATAATATAACCACCACAAAATATAACCTCAGTCTCGGTATCATCTATTTGTCTATGAATAAAATTTACTACTTCTACTCCCAAATCAATTTGATACCCAGAAATTAAGCTATACAGATAAAACATGTCAAAACTAGTTACCTTACTATGGCTAGTCTTCTTATAGTTGAGAGTATGAACTAAAATGTAGTATAATGGCCTGCACTCCACTGCTAAAAATGTCATTGCAAGTGACTTTGAAACAATAAAATCGTCCTACCTAGGGTAAATCAGCTAGAACGAAAATCTCTTAGCAGTCATATCACCGGACCAAGAGTTAGGCAAATTGACTTCTTCCTCATCATATAAACCCAAAAAATAATGAATTTGATTTAATTCAATCACATGAACCTCTCCATAAGCCTAAAAGGTGATTGTGGACATTCTCCTATTTCGGTCCAATTGTAAAGTAGATAAAAACTTGATGGCAATATTTTTGAAAGTAAGTTCTTTTACCTCAAACAACTTGAGCCAAGTCTTATCTGGAACTATCTACTGGATCTTGTCGTCCATCCCATATTCTTGCAGAAGAGTCCAATCCAAATATTGTTAGTTCATGAAGATCATCCTTTGTAACTTCTTCTTTCTCCCCTTTGCATAATCCTAATGTGAAAGCAGATCTCTACCTGGACTCTATGAAGATGAAGCAACTGTTGTCTTTTGTTTCATTTTCTACGGTTGGAGTTTCTTAGGCGGCATGATGGAGTTAAGAGTAAGGATCCGAAATGAAAAAGTGTGAAGTAGGTGTAGAAGATGAAGAGGGTAAGTATATGTGTGAAGGAGTGAGGAAGAGGGAAATTCTTTTAGAGAAATTTAGAGAGACGAAGAAGGTAGAGAGAGAGATCGAGGAGGAAATAAGTGAGGAGAGAGGGAGAAAACCGACTTTGTCCTTTATAGCACTATACACTAGCTTCTCCCTCTGTACATTGGCAGTATACATTGCCAACGTATGTGGGTAAGCCGACTAATAGGCCACTAGCCTTAAGAGCTGGCCTTTAGTTCAAAATTTTATGCTTCTTTTTTTTTTCTATATATAATTAAGCCAGTAGCCTTAAGTACAAATGGCTGGCCTAAATATTTTTTATTTTTTTATTTTTTTGTAATTGTAATAAATAAAAATTAGTTTAGTTAGACATCGGTTGCCTCCCATTAAGCCCTTAATTTATAGTCGCTAGCCTAACATTTTTGGTCTTACGGTAGGTTCATGCCCACCATGATAACGGCATCATAGTTCATGTTTTTCCCTTCGAAATAGTGTTTGAGGAGATGAGCATTCACCTTGAAAGTGTGATTGTCTCCTGCCTTTAACTCAACTGTACCATAAGAAAAAACATTAGCTATTTCAAATGGCCATGACCATTCAGATTTTAACTTACTCAAGAACAGTTTCAATCAAGAGTTGTATAATAATACAATTTGATTAGGTATGAATTCTCGCTATTGAATGTTCCTATCAGGCCATCACTTGGGTCTCTCCTTATATAGCATAGCGTTTTCATAAGCTTCTTATCTAATCTCATCCAGCTAGTTCAATTGAAGCAATCTCTTTTCACCTGCAACTTGTAAATCAAAGTTAAGGTATTTTATTGCCCAATAGGCCTTATGCTTAAGCTCTACAGGGAGATGATATGATTTTACCAAAAATGATTTTGTATGGGGATATTCTTATTGGGGTTTTAAAAGCTGTCTTATAAGTCCACAATGCATCATCAAGTTTTAAAGACCAATATTTCCTAGATGCATTGACAGTCTTCTCTAGGATACGCTTTATTTCCCTATTGGACACCTCAACTTATCTACATGTTTGTGGATGATATGAGGTGGCAATTTTATGAGTAACTCCATATTTTTTTTAACAATTTTTTAAACTACTAATTGCAAAAATGCAATCCCCCATCACTTATAATAGCTTTGGGTACCCCAAACCTAGATAAAATGTTCTTTTTCTAAAATTTAATTACAACCTTACCATCATTAGTTTGTGGAATAACTGCTTTTACCCATTTCAACACATTATCTACAACCAGAAGTATATGATTGTTTGAAAAAGATAAGGGGGCAAGGACTTATGAAGTCTATTCTCCATACATCAAAAAGCTTAATTACCATAATGCCATTTTATGGTAATTCATGTCTCCTAGAAATATTTCCGATCCTTTAGCGTTGAGCATAAGACTTAATATAGTTCTTGCAATCACTAAATAAACTAGGCCAATAAAATCCATAAGATAACATTTTAGCTACAGTTCTTTCCACACCAAAGTGGCCTCCTACTTCTTTAGGATGATAGTGTTGAATTATGCTAAGCTATTTGGTTTTAGGTACACAACATCTAATTACTTAGTCAGCACAACATTTAAATAAATATGGTTCATCCTAGAAATAAATTTCACATCATGTAAAAACTTCATTTTCCTTTAAAATGAGAAATCATATGGTATGATTTTACTAACCAGGTAATTGACTATATTAGCATACCAAGATAACATTTGGATCTCTACTGCATACAATTGTTCATCAGGGAACTTCTCATTAATGGGTGGCTCTGAACAATCAGATTCTAAACAAGATAAATGATCAATAATCATGTTTTCAGTTCCTTTTTTATCTTTGATTTCAAGGTCAAATTATTGCAATAGTAAGATCTAACGAATTAACTTAAGTTTAGCATCAACTTTAGCAAACAAATATTTCATAACCGTATGGTCTGTGTACACTATGATCTTAGAACCTATTAGATAGGGCCTAAACTTGTCACATGCAAATATAACCGCTAAAAGCTCTTTTTTTGTTGTGACATAGTTTCTCTAAGCTTCATTCAAGGCTCTACTAACATAGTATATAACATCAAAAAACTTACCTCTCCTCTAATCGAGTATTGCTCTTATAACATAGTTACTAGCATCACACATTAACTCGAAAGGAAGCTCCCAATTAGGTGCAACAATCATTGGAGCTAAAATAAGCTTCTTCTTTAGTAGATTAAATGCCTACAAACAACTATCATAAAAAACAATGGCAGAATCTTTTTCAAGTAAATTAAAAAGAGATCTAGATATTTTAGAGAAGTCCCTAATAAATCTCTTGTAGAAGCCAGCGTACCTTAAGAAGCTCCTGACTCCTTTGATTGAAGTGGCTAGTAGTAACTTCTTTATTATCTTTACTTTTTCCTTGTCAACTTTAATCTCCTTTTTTGATACCTTGTGACCTAAGACCATTCCCTCTCTTACCATAAAATGGCATTTTTGCTAATTCAATAGTAGATTAGTCTTCTTGCATCTTTTAAGCACACAACTTAAATTAGTCGGACATGAGTCAAATGACTTCCCAAAGACCGAGAAGCCATCCATAAATATTTTAATGAAATCTTCTAACGTATTAGAAAATATAGACATCGTGCATCTTTAAAAAGTAGTGAATGCATTACAAAGACCAAAGTGCATTCTCCTAAGGGCAAAAGTGCCATAAGGACATATAAAGGTGGTTTTCTACTAGTCTTTAGGTACTATATGAATTTGATTACAACCATAATAACCATCTAAAAAGCAATAATAGTTATGCCCTAAAAGTTTTTCTAACATCAGATCTATGAAAAGGAAGGGGAAGTGGTCTTTACCGGTGGCATCATTCAATTTCCTACAATCTATATAGACTCTCCACCCAGTCATAATACAAGTAGGGATTAACTCATTAATCTTGTTTTTAACTACAATCATACCACCTTTTTTTGGCACCACCTAAACGGAACTAACCCACTTACTATCTAAAATAAGGTAGATAATATGTGCATCTAGTAATGTGAGCACCTCTTTTTTCACTACTTCCTTAAGAGTTGGGTTAAGTCGTCTCTATGGTTATACTATAGGTTTGCACTCAGCCTCTAGCAATATCTTGTAAGTGCAAATTAAGGGATTGATCCCCTTGATATCAGCAATGGTCCACCCAATGGCTTCTTTATGCTCTCTTAAAACTCTTAAAAGTTATTACTCTTGATCACTTGTTAAAGAAGATGAGATAATTATTGGCAAAATATCATTTGTTCTATGATAAGCATATTTTAAATGACTAGGTAAAGGTTTAAGTCCGAGCATTGAAGGTTGTGTCAATGATGGGATTGGCTTCTTCTCACTGGTGCCTAACTCTTCATAGTATCGAGCTTTGATTTCTGAGACCTATTCTCTACCTTCTTCCTCAAGCTCATCATCATTGCTCCAATCATCCAGATCCTTAAGAACTGATTCCATGGTATCTAATCCTACTTTCTCTTCTATAGATTTATAGGTAATATCATCATTAATATCAATAGTATAACAGGATTTACAATCGTTAAATTACTTTATGGCTTCATAAACATTAAACGTTACTTGATCATCCATAACTCTTAAAGTAAGCTTACCCGATTCCACATCTATCAATGCCTTACCTATTGCAAGAAACGGTTTACCAAAGATCATGGGTACCTCTATGTCCTCTTCCATCTCTAGAACTATAAAGTTGACTAGGAAGATAAATTTGTCTATCTTTACTAGGACATTCTCTATAATACCCCTTGGGTATTTGATACCCCTATTAGCAAGTTGCAAGGTAACATGGGTCTCCTTATAATCTCTAAATCCCAGATTCTTGAAATTAGACAAAGGCATTAAATTTATACTTGCACTTGAATCAATAAGAACTTTATCAAAATAAAAATTTCCTATAGTGTAAGGAACAGTAAAACTCTCCTAATCTCTTTGTTTTCTCGGTAAGCTAGATAAATTTTTTTGGAGGATCATAAAGCACTCCCTTGTCAGTATCACAAGTTTGTTCCCATTAATCTTTCTCTTCTTGGTGAGCAAATCCTTTATGAATCTAGCATAGGAAGGCATTTGCTGAAGTGACTTTATAAAAGGAATGTTAATCTATAGCTTCTTAAAAACATCCAAGAATTTAGCAAATTAGGCATCTAGCTGCTATTGCTTCAGTCTTCTTGGGAAAGGGACAGGAGGAACATACGGTTTCACTTCTAGTGACTTCTACTTTGGTTCCTCTTTCACTTGCTTCCCTTTTCCTTTCTTTAGATCCTCATCCTTCTCTTCAACTTGTTTGTCAACTATTTCAACTTCCTTTCCACTCCTCAACATAATAGCATTGATACCTTTGGGATTCTCTTTGATATTACTAGGTAAAGACCCTGATGGTCTATTACTCAACTGTTAAGAGATCTGACTAATCTACTTCTCTAAATTTCAAATAGCAACCTGTTAATTCTATAACACGGTGTTTGTCTTTTGCATATAGCTTAACATGTGCTCTTCCATTCTAGATTGATTCTGCTGAGGTGGAACATTCTAAACAAGACCCTACTTTTAGAATCTAGGTGGTGATTTAAATGTATTATTCTCACTCCTCTATGAGAAGTTTAGATGATTGTGCCACCTTGGATTATATGTGTTTGAATAAGGTCCTTGGTTACCCTGTTGGAAATTATTGACAAAGTTCATCTACTCTCCACTAGTTAAAACTGAGGGATTCTTAAATAGGTACTCAAGAGTCGAATGTGGTCTTGAACATAACTCACAAAAAGCAATAGGATTAGCATGAAAAGACTTTGCTGAGGTGAGTTTACTTACCTAGGTAGTGAGAGCTGAAATCTGAGCTATTAATTGAGACATAGTGTCATTGTCATTGACTGATGCCACTCTTGACTTGCTTCTCTCGTTTTGCCAGTTATGTGCACTATTGGCCATCTCTTTTATCAGTGCACTTACTTCATCATAGGTCTTACCCATCAGAGCACCTCTAGCTACCGCATCAACTAAAGACCTCAATGTCTCATCTAGACTAAGATAAAAGATCTCAATCAAGAGATTATTTGGCAAGCCATGATGTGGAAATTTTTTTATTGCCTCCCTAAATCATTCTTATGCCTCATAAAGTGACTCACCACTATACTTGGTAAAGTTGGTGATGTCGTTCCTCAGTTTTGTGATCCTGGCTAGTGGGAAAAATCTCCTTAAAAACTTTGATGAAAGATTAGTCCAAGTGGTAATAGATTCTTGTAACCGTGAATGAAACCAAGCTCTAGCTTTATCCTTTAGTGAAAAGGGAAAGAGCTGTAATTTGATAACCTTATTTGTAACGTTGTTCATCTTTACTATATTGCAGTATTGGAGGAATCATGCAATATGCTCGTCAGGACTTTCATTAGGATATCCTCCAAATTGATTTGTTTAAACCATCTAAATGAGGGACAGTTTCAACTCGAAGTTATTGGCCTGAATGGTAGGCCTCCTCATAGCTGAACCCATAACCGTAGGTACTGTATAGTCACGAAGTGCTCACGAGACTCCCCGTATCTAATTATTATCTTCATTTCTTGCCATCTCTTGTCTCCTTCTTTTGTTTTCTCACCTTAACTGATGCAAGGTGCGCTCTATTTTAAAATCTAGTAGTAGAATTTCAGCACTTTTACTCTTATGCATAAAACACCTGTAAAGAGAACAAGAAATAACATACGTCATTAAGTGCGCCTAGATTACCAACAGAACTAAAAAGTTTAATGTTTCCAATCCCCAACAATGGTGCCAAAAACTTGATCCACTTAAACTATATATAAGAAATTAAATCGTGAATACTCCAGCAAGTATACTTGGTTGAAATCAAGTAATATAGAGCGAGTAAGGTTATCAATCCCTCTAGTACTAAAAAATTACTAATCCTATGCTAGTTCTTATCAATATTTAGGCAATCAAAATTAAATTGACTAATCTAATAATTACCCTAAACTGTTGAAAAGAAAATTATGATAAAATATCTAAAACTAAGTAATTAATTGAGAATTGTAAGAAAAACAGAATCCACCCTAGTTATGCAAATCTAATTGTTATCATGTTATATAGAGTAATAACTATATGGTCATTCAAGTGAAATTATTATACCTTAAAACCTAAGGACTTAACCTCTATTTAATCGATCAACTTTTGTATCTCTAATTAATAGTGGATTGTAAATTATAATCATACATCTACTGATGCTATGCTTGTCTAATGTCCTAAATCAATTGTCCCTAATGTCTTAGTGAATAATTAACTCAAAACATCACATTAATTCCTAGACAATTTCTAATTAATCTAACTAACGCCGCTTATGCATTAGTCAATCAAATTAATCAAGAATTTCTAGTAAACCCTATATTAACTCCCATATCAATAGTGTTTCTAATAATTATGATCAATTAGATAATTATAACCAAAATCATAGAAATTGCAATCATAAATAATCCATACATCTATTAACCCTATAACATGAATACAATTCTCATCTCAACTACATAGGATTTCATCAATTCTTACAAATAAACTTTGCTAGCCATGGAAATTAAAACAAAAGCACAAATAATAATTGATATTGTAAAGAAGTTCATAATTAAAAGTAGGAATAAAGCATAGAATTGCTTAAACATAAATAAAATAGAGATCACCAATTCTATAATTGTAAAGAGTAAACTTCAATTGCACTCCAAAGTTGATCTCCATAGGAAAAGTGAAGTCTTCTTAATGATCCAAGAAATTCTAAAGAAAAATTCTTCAAAACTATTGCTCTAAGACTCTCTAACTCTAAAGAAGATGAAGAAGTTCTTCTAAACTATGAAACACTATAAAGAAAACTAGGGTTGTCTATCAATTGGATGTCTTTTTCATGAAGGTCGGTAATGTAGAATTCAAGGCCAATGGTGTAGATTTTAAGGCCAGTTGCCTTCAATTTGAACGTATCGTAGCTCAATTCAGGCTTTGTTCATTTGTGTAAAACTCTTCTAATTGTTTCATATTTCCACTTTAAATCCTCCAATACCTGAAATGTCTAAATGAAATAACTTAAGTACCAATTATTAATTATTTATATAAAATTAATAATAATTCTATCTACTTTGTACATCAAAACATGAATAAAACATGCCTTTATCAAGCACCACTACGAAGCAAACCATAAACAAATAGGGAAAAAAAAAATCTAAGTAAAGTTCAGGCAGCTACCAAATGGATATAATGCACTACTCGATCTTGCTTGGCTTACAATCCATCGAATAAGATACATCGATATGAATTGAAGGGTCACTCGCTACTACTCTTTGCTAAAGGGAATAGATAAGAGTTGAATGATAATGAGAACACTAAGGTTGCTCAACATGAATAATTCTGTATTAATTAGTTGATATCTACATATAAGAAAGTGGGGGTTTATATACCCATCCACTAGGGTTACTTTACATGCATGAAAAAACTAAAGGGTATTCTATAATTAGGTTACATAAAACATAAGAAGGGTTAAAAGGGGAAAAGAATATTCAGTATGGAAATGAAAGAATAATTCTAGAATATTGTGTTAGAAAACACATCTCACTATGTGGTTGGATGGGAGAGATATGATATAAGGTAGGCGGAAGCAAAATAAAGTTTGTAGTTAGGGGCCAACCCAAATTAGATCAAGTTGGGAGCCAATTAGTCTGATAAAGAAGTCAACTAAATTGGAGTCAAACACCTGTAGTTGGTAGGGGGGCTCGACTCAGCCACTCTTAGGCTGTCTTTTGAAATAAGACTTTACTACTGGGTAAGAGCATGCTTGACACATGTAAGGATCTGACAGTCAGGACAGTAGGGGATCAATTCGACATAAGGATCCCCGTCTCGGCTTTGGTTTCAAGCTAGTATTCTCTATACGAGTCCTTAGAGTCCTATCAAGAAAGCAATAACGAAGTTGAGTACTAGGCACTCATCATCGGCTTAAAGATTGCCAAAGATATTAAAGTAAAGATGCTTAACATACACTCAGACTCTATATTGGTGGTACAACAAATTATAGGAGAGTATGAAACCAAAGGGAAATCAATGCTTAGGTATCTACACATTGTATAAGGTCTGCTCATGGAATTTATGTCATGGGAAGTCAATACAATCCCTCAAATAGAAAATGCAGAGGCAAACAGACTATCTAGGACAGTCTCATCTATTATCTTTGCATCATATGATGGCAACAAGCCATTATTCATACAATACCTCCCCAAGCAAAGTTTGGAGGTACAGTAGTAGGAAGCACTTGATATATGAGAAGTGAGCCTAAGTCCTCTTGGATGGATCTACTTACATACTATGTCAAGATAGGGATGTTACCTAAAGACCGAGTAGAGGTGAAGAGGCTAGCTTATGTCATAGCTAACTATGCATTGATTGACGATGTACTTTACCGAAAAGGACAAAGCACCCTGCTCCTCAAATGCCCTAGCAAAGAAGAGGGCACCCATATCCTTGAGGAGCTACATGTAGGAATTTGTAACAACTACATCCAGTTTCAAGACCTATAAATTTGAGCACTTAGGTTAGGCTACTACTGGCCAACAATGAAGGAAGATGCTAAGTCCTTAGTTCAAAAGTGCTACTCATGCCATAAACATGCATTGATCACTCACACCCCCAGTCAAGAATTGCACCCTTTGACAAGTCCTTAGCCTTTCAGTAGTAGGGGATAGACATCCTTAGCCCTTTCTCCAAGGCATCATCGAGTTGACAATTCATCCTAGTGGTGGTAAATTACTTCACCAAGTACACGAAGGCATAGGCCTTAGCTACCATCATAGCTTGAGTTGCCAAAGGATTTGTACTTACCAATGTGCTATCCTACTTTAGAGCGCCCTACAAGCTGATCACTAATAATGGGAGGCAATTTGATGGCGGCCTTTTTAGAGGGTTTTATGAAAAACATAGCTCTAGGCTATATTATGCCTTGGTTGCTCAACCTCAAACCACTGGCTAGTTGAAGCTATCAACAAGATAATCCTTAATAGCTTAAGAAAAAAGGCATAACAAGCAGGAGGGAATTAGGCTAATGAGCTCCCAGACAAGCCATCCTCCTAATTCAGCTGGAGTTATCCACTAACAAGACCCAGCAATTCGATTTGAATACCAACCACATGGCCCTCTAAGCAAGTCTCGACACCATTGAAGTATAAAATGCCACATAGGCTCATAAAGTGGCTTATTAGTAGCAAGCCATCTGATACTACAACCTCAATGTCAGATACCAGGTCTTTTGCCTAAGGGACCTAGTGTGATGAAAGCTAGAGGCTATTGGCTCAGAAGAAGGGTAGGTAAACTTGCCCCCAACTGGAACGATTCGATGCCAGTAGTGAAAGATGCGAGGAAAGGCACTTACAAGCTGGAAACTCTAGATAGATAGCCTATCCATAAGGCATAGAATGGCTATAACCTAAGACCTTATTTCCCTTAAGTACAGTAATAAGATTAAAAGCACATGTAACTACAACTGAACTTCATGAATTGACGAGTTCTCTACAATTGTCTCTTTTCCTCTCTCTCTCTCTCTATACATGCGTACAACCTTTGTCTACGTTAAGCCATGGCCTTAAGTCAATTTTCATCCCTAAACATTTGTCCAAGCTAGTCCTTACACCAATGCTACAGGCACTCCCATCTGGCTATTAATTTACACTAAACCCAAACCTCAGGTCAATTTTCATCCCTAGACATTTGCCTAAGTTGGTCCTTACATTAACTTATAGGTACTCCCATCTAAGCATTGATTTATATCGACCCTGAGCCTCAAGTTGATTTTCATCCCCAAACATTTGCCCAAGTTCATCCTTACACTAATGCTACGGGAACTCCCATTTAGGTGTCGATCTACATTGAGCCCAAGCCTCAGGGATCAAAAGCATTTGCCCAAGTTAATCCCTATATTAATGCTCTAGGCACTACCATCTAAGCACTAGTCTAAGCTAAGCCTAAGCCCCGGGTCAACCCTTATCCCCAAGTGCTTGCTTATGTTAGTTGTTACATTAATAGTATAGGCACCTTTTTCGTCTCCTAAACGTAATATGAAGCTAGAGTAAGCAAACAAAGCACTTTGATATGCAACCATTATAATCAGATGCTAAGAAAAGAAAGCTAAAGGAAAATAAGATAACAAATAAGCAGTGATGAGTGGAAAAAGAATGCATTATTCCATTGACAAAATAATGTATAAGGCCTTTTCAAGTCGGCATATCAACCCTAATTACATTCACAAAGGAAAAGAAAACTACAAGGGTACAAAACTACACCTTACACTATTTCCCAATTCCAAGCTTGAATAACTTATCTCAACTTCAACTTGGCTTCTTGCTCTAAACTCTTCTCTAAGTAAAGCTGCTTTCAACTTTGATTCAGGCTATAAGCTCTAGAGGGATAGTTCTGACTACATCCCTAAGTTTTAGGTGGGCGAAGTTTTGGACCTTGAGGACCCTAATGACACTCAGCCTCCTAAAGAAGGTCCCTAATCCACCTAATAAAGCTAGTCTTCCTTAGAAGCAATAGTAGGGATAGTTGATCTAACTACCCCACCCAAAGCTCTAAGCTTTAAGGGTCCTATTGGCATCAAAGTAAGGTTATTGCTCTACCTAAATCGGTTAACATCCTATCAAAATAGCTCAAATGGGGAGATGAGATATAATTTGCCTACCCTACCTATGCTACTCGTAGGATGAACCATAGGGTTCACGAAGTAAAGGATTCCTTATGAATACCTCAACCAATGGGTTAGAGTAGAGAAAAAGACCCCCTCTACCGCCATAATCACTAATCTTTAGGGCTACCTCCACCTACTTGAATTCATTTAGGACATTATGTGGAAAAACCATCCAAAACCTCTTACAGACAAGTGCCTCCTTAGTAAGGCCACCATAGATAAGCAACAGGTCACGCTTAAGACCCCCTTTCCTCGTACATTATTAAGGTTAAAAGAGGTAAAGACCTAAAGGCTAGTATACACCTCCCGGTCATAGCTCAAGGGCCATACCCTACTATTAGGCAACTCTTTACACCTCACAATCATAACTCGAAGGTAGGGGCCAAGGAGACCTCCTTCCCAATTCGAACACCCTATCTTTCAGTCTAATGACCCTCAACATGCTCACGTGAAAGGACAAAAGTGAGCTGGCTCTCAACTATACCCCAAAGAGGTGTTTTGATGTCTACCATGGCAAGGCAAAGACCCATGCACACTTTATATAGGGGGCTTGGAGTCTCCCTAACCTTATACGTAGAAATCATCCAATGGCTCAAGTGTAATAGAAACCCAACTATTGCCTTGGAAAATGGCAATGCGCTATATACACATTTAATGGCATTTGGAAAGCACCCTGCTCGAGACGATGCATTTGCGAAATGTACATACTACTCGAAATAAACCCTGTTAAGAAGATTACGTGATGTCAAAGAAAGATTCACATGGCCAGGTCTACTTTGTTTAGAAGATCCCATGACATCACCAAAAGATTCACTCTAGCATGCTTGTCAGCCTTGACCAATAAGCCTATGTGTACGCCTAGTAATGCCACAACCTCCACGATCCCGTAGAGGACCCAACAGATTACTAGTGAATAGCATGAAGTAACCTACTTAAGGGAAAGGTGTTCATGAAACTTCATAAAAGAATGAGACGAATAGATCTACTCAAAAGCATCATTGGTAGCACAAAAGACTTAGACAAAACTAAAGCCTTAATATATGACGGTAATATAGAAGTAAGGAAAGGTAATCAAGGAAAAGGTAAACATTGCAGAAGTAATCGATTTACAATGGTGAAGCACTCCACTTCAACTAAAGATAATTATAATTGAGAAGGGGAAACCAACTTCCCGATTTCTACTAAACAAAAAACAAAAAGAAACTAAGCAAAAGCAAGCACATACTACTCAAACCACTAACCAAAACAACAAAAAACAATGCTGCCCCCAACTTACTCGATGACAACTCCCTTTCCTTAACATTCCTCTTGCTACTCGACCTACTGCCGACCCTCACCACCCCCTTTCTTGTCCTCCCCAAGTCCTACATTAGAGTTGCTGCTAGAACTACCCGATAAGTTACTAGAAGACTCAACCTCCTCCCTACCACTGGCAATAACCTCGAGTTCATGCAACTAACAAAGAAATGACAAATCAACCCCAGGTATATTCTAATAAACTTACCTCTAGAACTTATTGGCCATAGCATACCCAGCAATAGACCTTCTCAATCAAGGGATCTTCAAGGGTCTCCAAAAATAAAAAAAGTTTCGCCTTACCTTAAGGGCTAGACCTTCCCCCTTCAAGAGCTCTGCCTTCCTCTACATGAACTCAATCTGCAACCCTTCCATTTCTTACACCTTAGCCTCTAGCTCATCCTACACTGTAGACAAGTTCTCCTCAATAGCCTTCCTATAGTCATCAGCCTTCTTTAGGTCACCCTTCAACTCATCAACCTTCCCAGCCAACTCTTTAAGTTGGCACTCCAAGTTACCAAACTAGATAGTAAGGTTTGAATGTACCTTCTTCTCTTTCTTTAGTGCCTCCTGGAGCCTCTCTGCCTCAGCCCTTACTACCAACTACTAGTACAATCAGTTGTGCATAAGGATAAACTCCAAGAGATCATATGGTTGCAAGCATAACGCATAATTATTCATCAAAGGAAGACGAAAATACTCTCACGAAGACTATGACTAACACTCTACATTATGCTTTCTCAATAGCTCCACTGAAGCCTCTACATCTCTCTTATTGGCAAAGAGCTGCTTAAAGCATGCTTGCAGCTGATTGAACCTTTTTGAGGGTCTACCTATGGACAAAGAGTAGATACCCACTTGTTACGATGAGCTAATGACGCAACATCCCCGTCATTAAGAATCTTAATGGTAGAGACCCCAATATTCTAAACGTTGGGCTTCAAATCCTCTTACTACATGTCCACTCGATCACCTCCCTCCTGAACCCCTTACGAAGTAGCCATGACCTTGGCCTGGCCTAACCTACCACTAAAACCTACCCACTTAGGCCTCGAGCCAACCACTATGACACATATCGGAGTATCGCCTGCAACATGCTCAACAACTTCAAGAAGGGTCTACTGCCTCCTATCCTTATTCTTCTTGGATCTCTTCAAGGGGCGCTATAAAGTCTTCCCCTTCCCCTCCATAATAGGTTGTTTTCTCTTCTACACCAATTTAAGCGTACCCTCTAACCACTTATTCTACACTAAAAGTAACTTTGCCCTTACCATTTTGGTGGCTAACTCCATAGCTACAAAAAAAACCAACAAACTCATTAAGTAAATAAATAATACATAGATAACATACTTACTATGTCGAGGATAAGTAGGCCCAATGTCCCTTAATATAACAATGAAGTGATGTAGCAGACAGCTAACCACTCCTCATTGGTAAAGGGTAACAAATAGTTATCTCCATCCTAAATAGTAGTGAACCACTTTTGTACTTGCAATGGATTGATTGAGGATTGAGCTTCTTCTACCTTGCTATGTTCAATAGCTCAATACTAGTAATGGTGTCCTCATCCCCCTATTCGTCTAACCTCTTGGTTCGAACAGGATACCTCTATTGAGATAAGAAACCTAAAGGTTCGGGGGTATGAAAACAATAGAAGAACTCTTTCCAGCCATCAACCTTGTTTAGTAGATCACTGAAGATCTTCGGCGTCCCCCTTCAATTGGCAACATATACCCAACCGTCGACTCCCATCTTCACATGGAAGAATTGCTTGAACAGCTGGGTTGTTGGCCTCCACAGCCCCCATAAGCATGATACGTTAAAGGCAAGAAACTGTGCCTATGCATTGGCAATGAGTCTCCCTAGGGCAACTTTAAAATAACAAAAGAACTCCATAAGGAACTCCTAAAAGGGAAGCTAATGATGCAGTTCGAATGGCTTGGCACAAATACTAAATGACTGGTCATCACCTATAGCATACACTCATTGTCTACCCATAGGTACCCCCACCCGCTACCTAGGAACTTTACCAACTACTTAAGTCACAAGACTTAACTTCTCCTCATTTGCCACACACGCAATATGGGCACATGACTTATCATTGGCATTCATCATATACAATAACTCCCCCTCCCTATTCTTCTTACCATCCACAAGATATACATCACATTGCCTCCACTATACACACTCCCTCCTTTCCACCTAACATATTATCAGCCCCTCTTCGTTACTTGCCACTGTCATCATTTTGAGGGAAGTAGGGTTACTACCCCCTTTTCAGGCTAAGTCCTTACAACCCTTATCTAATTCCTTCGAAATGGTTTGGCTATAAGACTCACTCTGCTGATTAGTCCTGCTTTGGCTAGCTATTATCGAAGATTAACAAAGAACGAAAATCACAGAAGGAACTAGCTTACGAGTCCCTAGGTTCATAACACAAAGTGAAAAATGAAGATCTATCTACCCCCTTTTCAAGACAACAAGGGAGAGAATGCAAATGATTTCTCCCACTCTCGGAGTATAAACCACGAAAGGATGCACACCTAACCTCAGCCATCTATGTATCCCACTCCACAAGCTAAGGGCCCCAATCAATCTACATACATGGATTAATGACATGGCTTGACAAAAGAATGCCCTAAGCATGCAATCACCCTCTAGGGATCATTAATATGTACTATACTTCCCAACAAAGTTCATCATGACACTTTAAGCAGCCTAACGATTGCATTAGTCATGCTTAATAACAATGTATAGGAAAGCTCACCTGACTAAAGATGTTAGATGTCATGCCACCAACTAATGAATGTAGGCTCCTCCGCTCAAGGGGAAGGATAGCCTCACCTTAGCCTAAGCATCATACATAGATAATGCTTCTTACTTCCCAAACGCTGAAGACAGTAGGAGGATAAATGTTAATACTCAATTCTCACTCGACCCAAGGCTTATCATGCGAGGAAGCTTGTAGATAAATGTATGAGCAAACTATCAACTTATCATCCATATCGTAACCTACTAAGTGAACTACGCAACATCTCACCCTAATAGACCAACTTGACCACTAGGCTGACATATGCCAACCATCTGACACAAGTAAGCTCGTCCCTTATACCATGGCCTATCTTGAGAGCCACAAAATGTCTTACCCAAGTAGACCAACTCAACCATTGACCCTACGCAGACTACCTATCGTCAACTTGGGTCTTAGCCCATTCCTAATTATGTACCTACTAACCCTTCCCTCAACGTCCTAACTCGATCTTTATCTCTAGTGCCTCCTTTTCGCTAAAGTCCATTCATGGCTATCTAACATTAACGATATGGCCAGCATACTTAACATCCTTGCTCTTATGAATGTCAAACCTCTAGCCCATAAATTTTGTTGCCAAGGCAACCTTCTTCAATGTTTCCTAGTCTCCACTATAATACATGGTACCTACCAACAACCAATATGAGCAAACCCTAAGCCTCTAAGTGTCTAGGTGATCCCCTACAAAACGTATCTAGCGCTATGAGGCAAAGGGGGCTTGACTCACTTTCTCCCCTATTCTTCCCTATTGTAAAGACCTTCCTTACACCTTTAGCTAGATCATTGCACATACATAAGGTAAGCACTAACCCTAAGGTCTTTAATGCTCATCCCTTCATTTCCTTAATCCTCACTAACCTAAGCATTGAAGGGCCCCTATAACCATACCTATAGAGGACCTTTTGTAGGAATCAAGGAGCCAAAGGCGAAGCCTAAACCCATTCCTTCTATGCTTTACACAAGTACAATTATACCCAATTAGTTCAACCACAATCAATAGCAAGAATTGAGGCAAGGAGGCTCGAGCATTGATGCCTGTATAAAAGAATTTCAGATGTTGATGATTTGTTATGAAGTGGTAGAGCCTGAAGATTGAACTATCTCAAGGTATGTTACTAGGTTGAGGTATGAGATGAAAGATATATTGGAGCCAAAGGACATTGGTACAATAGATGAGGCAATCTGAATTGCCCTAAGGATAGAGCAACAATGAATGAGTAGATTCTGAGCTCCTCCAAGCCGACCTGTTCTAAGCAAACTTATGCAATCAGAACCACATGGGACTAATGAAGTCTAACCTATTTCAGTTACCCAAGCTTATGTACCAAGGATTCAGACACATGGAAACTTATTGCCTATACCATAGTGAAAGGAGAAATGCCAACCATTGAGGTTAAAAGCATTGAGGAGGAAGTTGAAGAACCTAATGAGTCTGAACAAACCAACTTGTAAGAGGAGGAGGAAGTCATTTATAATAAAGAAGGTAATTTCATGCTACCAACCGTGGTATTGAAGCGAGTGATGAGTGCGAGTCTAGGACTTGAGGACGAGTAGCGTAAGAACTTGTTTCACATCGGGTGTAAGGTTAATGGGACATTATGTGCTCTTACTATTGATAGCAACGATTATACTAACACGGAATTTGTATCATTGTTTCAATAGCTAAAGTTGCCAACTACACTCTACCTAAACCATACAAACTACATTGGCTCAATGATAAGGGAGTCCTATAGGTGACCAAGCAAGTTACAGTGCTTATCTACATTGGAAAGTGTTAGGATAAGGTTCTTTATCATATGTTTCCTATGAGTACTTCATATATTCTTCTTAGAAGACTACATACATTTGACTAGCATGTGATCTAAGATGGGAAAAGAAATACTTGTTCTTTTAAGCATGAGGGAAGAAGGGTGAGACTAAGTCCCATGTGTTTTGAGTAAGTTAAGACTATGCAAGCTCAGCTTAGCAGAACTCTAAAGAAGGAGACCCTAGTAATGACATGTATAGAGCTATTGAGGGAGACGAAGCATGAAGAGCCAACCTTACTATTGGTTAGGAGGCTAGTCAAATTGAAGGCCTTAAATGTTGAACTACCTATTGAGGTGAACTATCTCCTCGACGAGTTTGCCGATCTGTTCCCCAATGAGCTACCTAAGGGACTACCTCCCACTCTGGGATTGAACATACAATAGACTTATAGCTAGGAATCACACTTCTAAACAAACCAGCATATCAATTAAATCCTAAGCAATCTACCAAGCCTCAAAGGTAGGTTAACGAGCTGATGGAGAGAGGATATGTTTAGGAATCCCTAAGCCCTTATGTTGTGCTAGCTTTATTAGTGCCAAAGAAAGATACAATGTGGTGAATATGTGTAGATAGCTAAGCTATCAATTGGATCACCATCAAATATAAGTACCCATACCCCGACTTAATGACATGCTTGAGGAAATGCTTGGTGTGAAGATCTTTTCTAAAATAGACCTAATGTCTAGGTATCATCAAATCAAAATATAGGACGGAGATGAGTGGAAGACCGCATTCAATACTCATCATAGATTATTTAAATGACTCATGATGCCATTCGAGTTATCACATACACCAAGTACATTTATACTACTAATGAACCACATACTCTAAGAATTGATAGGAAATTTTGTTATTTTCTACTTTAATGGTATCCTTGTTTATAGCCCTGACCTGGAGACACATTGTAAGCATCTCTAAACTGTTTTCTCTAAGCTGAAAAGCTATATGCTAATCTAACGAAGTATGACTTTTGCTAACCTAAAGTAATCTTATTAGGGTTTGTTGTGAGTAGAGGTTGTATTCAGGTTGATAAAGAAAAGGTAAAGGCATTTAGTAAGTAACTAGTACCAACTTATTTGGCCAATGTACGTAGCTTCCATAGGCTAGCTATCACGAATTGAGGACGGCCTAGTTGTGGCAGACGCCGTATACTATACGAAGAACCCCTGATTGGTTACCCTTTCAATCATGAACTCTTCACACAATATACAAAGCTCTAGAATTACTAGTTTCTCAAGAACATATAGATTCACATGATATCATTACACAAACATATTTATATAAAATTTGAACTACAAAGCTTACAATATACAGTAATTTAGTATATCTAAGTCTATAATACTAGTAAAACATAAGTACATGAGAAAGAGTCTACATAAATTATTCTCTCTCAATATACAAGACAACTTGCTCTTGCCCAAGTTCCCAAGTTAACCTGTGGCATCTCCCGACTAGCTTCTATGAACAAGTTATCTTACAGCAAAAGTCTAAAGGGGTGTAAGCCTAAGATTTGTGAGCAAAACCTTCAGCCATATCACAAGTAAGTTATAAATACATTATATTCACACATATGAATGAATGATCAAATAGAATGCTAAACAGTACGTATAGTTAACTAGTCCATATACGTAACTCAGATTTAATGCCCTTCAAAGTCAGGTTTGAAGTATACATGGCACCAATCAAATCCGGGTATTATACTAGGACTTACTTTACTACGGAACTCCACGTTCCATACTTAAATCAAACAAGTCTTTTATTTTCATAAAAACTAAGTTCTAGGATAATCGTAAGTGGGCCCCCCACAGTCTACACTCACCCCTAAATGGAGGCTTCTAGACTCGACCCTTAGCTAGACAGTGGTACCTCCAATGCCTAGTATTCCCGTGAGCTAGTGTAAGGTCATTTTATACGAGTACACCATACAGAACTAATAAATTAATAATATCAACCCCCGAATGACCTCTCTTTATCTCCGTGTGATGTGATGGCCGGAATTATGTCTATGTAATACATGCTAATGCATGTACCATTTTCTTTTTATAAGCCGAGTATAATTAAGTCCAATTATGTTGTGACCATCCAATAGTACATACAATCATTTTCTAAACTACCATGCAACAAACAAAGTATTATTTGTACTTAAGGTAAATTCACAACTCAGTATGTAATAACATACACAAGCATTTCCGAACCTCACACAATAGTCAATTAACAATAACATTTAGGTCTACTGTCTACAATCACATACAAGCATGGAATCATAGGGTAAATACTCACTCGGCCATGACGACTCGCTCTAGTCGTAGTAATCAATCGGGAGATCCTCGCCCACCTCGGGATCAACTAATCATTACGATATAATAACGCTAGTAAGTAATTGAATTAACTAGTAATTCTAAATATCTATTTACCTAATTCTACTTAGATTACTATCAACTTTTATCTGGTTAGACTTTATCACTAATTGTATGTAACCTTTTCGTTATATTTTCGATGTTTATAAATTTATAGTCGTTTTTCATCGTTTTCGGATGCATGTTCATACGGTGATGTCTGTTTTGGATGTTAAGACCCGTGTTTTATAATATGGACTAAATTTATGAAAATTTTAACTATTGAAGCTTAATTATTCTTATTGTTTATATTTATATCCTATGTTTATGCTTAATGATTTGGTTAGCCCTTAGATTCTTATATTTAGAGAATTTTACCTTGCTATTACTAATTCATGTACTTAATTAAGTTTAATCCAATTTAGGAAGTGTATCAGGGTTTACTAATTTATGTACCTAATTCTTATGTACTCTTCTTATTTCTTATTTTATAAACTTATGCTTGTGTCATTGCTTATATCATCAATCGCTTGTGTCATCACTTATGTCATTATTTGCTTATGTCATGACTTATGTCATCTTTTAATTGCATCATTGCTTACCTCATCATTTAATTACATATACCTTACCTCATACTTATGTCATACTTAAGTGTCTTATGTACACTTTACATAAACTAATTATATACTTATACCTTTACTATACTTATATGTATACTAGTATACTTATATATATACTTATACTTTTACCGTATTTATATTTATACATATACCCATATACATATACAGTCATATATGTATTTTTATACAAATTTCGTATGCCAAAATTTCCTCTTAAGAAAACTTCTCCAAATTTCATTCTTTTTGTGTTTTAAGAGTGATTTAGCATGGTATAGGTATGTATAGTTAGTATATGTCTTAGTCTAGGTTATGTACATAATGAATACTTATGTACACAGGTCTCCATACTTATATTTCTCTAGTATATCCTTATGTACATATACTTAAAAACATATACACATGTATCTCCTTCCACATCACCATGATTTCTACCCTTCTACACCTAAAGATAGAAACTTTATGCCTTCTTCAACATGGATACACATAACACATAACTACTTATCTAATCTACCTCTTCACATAACTAATAAGTAATATAAAGCAATACATAATAACATAATCACATACCTTAATTTGTTCTTGAAATATGAAGACAAATTTGGAAAATTTTGAAAGTGAAGGGGAATGGGAAAGGTCTCGACAATGGAGTGGGGTAAGGGTTTGTTTCTTTTTGTCTTGTGTTTTGTTTGAAAAGAAGAAGATGGTAGGGTCTAGAAGGAAAAGAGTTGGATGGCAATTAAAGGGGAAAAGAGGAAAGAAAAGCTAAAAGAAAAGAAATTATTAAAAGATTTAGATATTTTCTAAAGTATAAGTGTCTTTTGTTGACTTTTCTAAATGTTGACTTTAGTCAACCTTTTGACCTTGGTCAACATGTGTTGACTTGGTCAACTTTCCAAAAGCATATACCATTAAGTATACATAATGTAGTAATTAAGGAAAATTAAGAGAAAAATTAAGGAAATGATATATTTGGTGAATTGATTAGTAAAAATAGATGATGAAATCTTACTTTAGTTATTTATGTCTTATATACATCATTTGTTAGGATACTTAGTATAACTAGTATGAAAAGTATCAATTAGGGTATTAAGGTTTACTACATGTAACCTAAATATCAACTAAACCCCTAACTCTATGTATTACTATTCTAATTATATATTTAGAAGATAAATGTGATCTATGATACAATATCTTAGTTTCTAAAGGATTACTTAAAGATTCTAAATATACATGCATGATTGAAAGTTATCTCTAATCATTTACTAATGATTTGGTAAAATACGAAGGTTATATTATCAATTAGGGTTTTAAGGTATATTATGATGAATTAGTGCTTGTATGTGTCACGAACTGAGGACAGCCTAGTTGTAACAGATGCCGTATACTATACGAAGAACCCATGATTGGTTACCCTTTCAATCATGAATTCTTCACACAATATACAAGGCTTTACAACCACTAGTTTCTCAAGAACATATAGATTCACATGATATCATCACATAAACATATTTATATAAAATTTGAACTACAAAGCTTACAATACATAGTAATTTAGTATATCTAAGTCTATAATACTAGTAAAACATAAGTACATGAGTGAGAGTCTACATAAACTGTTCTCTCTCAATACACAAGATAGCTTGCTCTTGCCTAAGTCCCCAAGCTAACCTGTGGCATCTCCCGGCCAGCCTCTATGAACAAGTTATCTTGCAGCAAAAGTCTAAGGGGGTATAAGCCTAAGCTTTGTGAGCAAAACCCTCAGCTACACCACAGGCAAGTTATAAATACATTATATTCACTCATATGAATGAATGATCAAATACAATGCTAAACAATACATATAGTTAACTAGTTCATATACGTAACTTAGATTTAATGTCCTCCAAAGTCAAGGTTGGAGTATACACGGCACCGATTAGATTCGGGTATCATACTAGAACTTACTGTAGACTCTGTAAATTTAACCTTCTAAACATAGTATCGGATTCGAGTGTCGTAAACATTTCCCTAAGTCAATAAAACTACATAAAATGAAAACCAACTAAAATTTTGAACTTGGAACTTAAAACGAACTTGAAAGACCCAATGATATAATTTGGAAACCCTTATCATGCAAGAAAACCCCAAATCCCTACATACGTGTACTTTAAAAAAAAATGTAAACCTAAACTTAATAGAAATCGTAAATGTCAAATAAAAAAAAATTTTAATTCTCTTAATGCTTGAAAAGCCGTAAATCAATGAAATTATCAATAATTTTGGGAAATCATATAAAATTGATAACAAACGAATCAAGGATTATTTCAAGTAATAATAAACAACAAAACTAAGCTAATTAAAGGAATGAATTAATAAATTTACAAAAATTATTTTACTTGCGTACATAAATAGCCCCACAATATGTATATATAAATATATTATTAAGCAATTTCCTTTTCTTAATCTATCATATGTATATATATATATATATGTGTTGCATAATAAAGCGGTGTTCTTAAATAATTAAGCCAATTGATCCTTAAGCTCCTAAGTGTAAGTAAATTATTCCCGAGTTAGTGAAAAACTCTAAAACATACATAATCTCACTCGAAGTCTAAAATATGCATAAACTTACTCGAACCCTAAAACCTAGGATGATCAAGGACTTACGATCCTAAATAAATAATTAAAAATATAATTTCAATAAATTTTATTTAACTCTAGAAAACTCGAAAATTTCTTAAGAGGCAAATCACAACCTACAAATTAATTCGAGAACCAAACCTTAAAAGAATTTCATATAAGACAATTCCCTTATTTTCACTTATAAGCCATGTTACGTATGGATAAATTGTAAACCCTACTTTTAGCAAAGTTATGATTCAACTAAGAACACTTTCCAAATATTCCCAAGGATAAACTAAGCTAAGAATCCAAGTTTACATTTAAAAACGAATTTAATTTTCCAATTCGAAACCCTATTATTGATAAAACTCAAATACAAGAACCATAGACCTTAAACGCAAAACCCTAAAACAATTAAGGACTTGTAACCCTAAGTGGCTAATTAAGAATTTAATTTGAATAATTTTATTCAATTCTAGAAACTTTCATAATTTTATAAAAATTAAATCATAACTTACAAATCAATTTAAGAGACAAACTCCAAAAGAATTTCAAATCAAACAATCTCCTTATCTTCATGCATAAGATTTGTGTACACGAATAAGTAAACTAACTGTAAACCCTACTTTTAGTGGGCATAGGATTTGAGTACTTTCCAAACGTTCCCAAAGATCAACTAAACCAAAAACCTGAGTTTATATTTAGAAACGAATTAAATTTTTACAATTCAAAAGCTAACTGTTGATAAAACCCGAGCTTGAAGAACTGAAAGCTCTAAAGTTACTTAAAACCCTAAACCTTAAAACCATTAAGGAATTTTTAACCCTAAATAATTAATCGATAATTTAATTTGAATAATTTCATTCAACTTTAGAAAATTTCACAATTCTATAAAAATCAAATCACAAATTACAAAACAATGTAAGATAAAAATCCTAAAACAATTTTCTATAAGGCTATGCCCTTATCTTCATGTATAAGCCTTACACATAAATAAGTAGACCAACCAATCACCTTAGATAACTTATCAATTGAGAGTTAGAATCATTTATCAATTGATAACATATCAAAATCTAGTGATAAGACAATCTCCTTATCACCTCTTCACTTATACTACATATGGACAATTTTTCACAAGAATTCATAAGCTTAACTTTAATAAATGAGACAAGACCACTCCATGGCCTAAAAAGAATTCCCATGGCAGATTTGGACAAGGGAGAAAGGGGGGCCATACTCTTGTCATTCAACCATCAATCACTTCCTCTTACACATCACTATTCACCCCTTAATGCTTACATCATCAAGAGTTGCAATTATTGACTTTGTGTAAGCTACAAGACAACACTTTCAAGGCATTTAAACACTCACTCTCTCCATCATTTCCCTCATTTTCAATTTCACTTTCACATCTTCTTTCTCTCCTTTGAAACAAACATAAAAGGGAGAAACAACCTTACTCCACAAAATCAACTTTCCTTCCATTTTTGAAGCTTCACTCAAGGCAACTTTTTCTTTTGTTCTTGTGTTATTTTCTTCCACCATCTAAGACCCTTAGAACCTTGCACAAACCCCTTTCCAAAATAACAAAAGATTCGGGTTCTAAAAGGTGGCAAAAAGGAGGAAGCAAAGTTAAAAGCTTAAGTGGAACCTTAGTGCACAACCACCAAACTTTGCTTTAAGGACGAGTAAGTGTTTCTTGTGATATGTAGATTAGTATTTATGTTAGGGGAGTTTGATTCCTTGAAGATATAAGTAAGGTTTAGGTTGTTATAACACCAAAAATCGTTTTAAGAAACAAACCATAAAACCCTTATATGAAGTTGAAACATGAGCATGTAAAGTTGGTGTTTTGTAAAGACATTTGTTTAATGCTTTGAATGGAAGATTTTAAGTTAAGAAAATCTTAAAATGAGAACTTTAATGGAGGATGAGCATGCTGGACGTAAGGGTTCCATAGTCATTTGGATGTTGAGTTTGTTTCCATTAAGTTAAACATGCTCAAATCTAGACTTAAGTTAAGGAAAAATCCATCACATGAAGTTTTATGAAGAAACCAACTTTGTATGATATGAGCTATGATATGGGAGTTGTATTAAATATAAGATCTTCTATTTCTTTGTGTGGAACATAAGGTAAGGAATCATCTTATGGAAGAAAAGTTAAGTTAAGATTTGTACACAAGTAGTTAAGTACATAATCTACCACCTAAACTTAAGGAAATGATGAAACAAGTTGAAAAACCAAATGAGGACCTCTTAGAACCATCATGAACAGATCTAGAACATGGGAAAAAGAAGCTCAAAAACATGATAAAAGTGAATGAACAAAGTGAAAAGATCAACCAAAGCAAGTATAGTAAGTATATAAAGCCTAAAACTCTCAAAACAAGCCTAGAACTCTAAGTTAGGCTTTCAATGAAATTCTGAACAACACCTTAAAGTATCAAGAGAGGTTGTTTTGAAGCCCATAAGAAATCCACCTAAGGCCCCATAAGCCCACCAAAGTCATTAACTTTAGTTTGAACCAAAAACAAGTCCATTTGACAACTTAAGCCCACTAAAGGGCCCAAGAAGTGGTTATTAGCCTTAGGAATATAAATCAAAGTTGTAAATCTGATCTCAAGGAGTATTTTAAGCTTAGGATAAAATCTTAAGACCAAGCCCAAAGGATTCCTCAAGTTATCAAAAAGCCCATTTACCAAACAAGGCCCAAAAACACTCTAACACATGAGGAACGCAACTGTTCTAACCTATGGACAGAATTGTATACCTCATTTTGAAAATCTAACCTTACCACGTTAAAGTACACTCGAAAACGATGAAGATTGACTATAAGATCATAAAAATCGGATTTAAAACAAAAAAGTTATAAGCGATTGAACTTTGAGTAAAAACCGAGAAAAATTACGAAAATTAGTCAAGGATATAACTTAAGGAAAATTTACTTAGTTTCTTAAGTTTGCTTCAATTCCTTATAAAAATTATTTCAATGACCAGGGGACACTGTTTACGAAGATGACTTGCCTCCAGATTACTTTGACTGACCCATATGGCAGAGTGAGTAAATTCCCGATGACTCTTTACTTGATTTTGCTTGTAGAATAGATGCACCTAAACTTATATATATAAATTTGGATGCTTGTGGGATATGGGAAATGCATGTGTATGAATTTTTGGATGAATGCGATAACTTGAAAATTATATATAATAATGGGAATTGTTTGCATTATATATATATGTGAATTGTATGGAATGAAATTGTCTGATCACCCTAAAAATCGAGTTAATCACTTATACGATTAAGAAATCAAAATGAATCATGCATACCCAATATTGCATACGGATAACACCGACTGCCGCTTCACGCAGAAGATGGGAAGGGACTCACAGGAATATGAGTTTCCTACAAGATTGGGCACTAGTTATGTCATCATATATATTGAGTTTCTATCTTAAGCTAATGAGCTTACTAGGTGCTAAGAGACGCCAACAGTCGGCGAAGAGCCGAGTCTTGTGGCTTCTGCTTAGGGCGTGTGTTTGTGGATTGCAGAGGCCACCACACCACTAGACTTGGGATTTTGAAAATATGATTTATTACTTGGTAGTGAAAGTATATATATATATGTAGATATATACTTAGTTTTGTTTTGACTTAAGCACAATAGTGCTAATGAATTAAAACCCAAGGTCTAGAACCCGGATTTTGGTTTGGGTCGGTTAATTATCTCCAAACCCCGACTTTAGGGGGCGTAATTCTGAGTTGTATGCAGTTCCTAGGCCACTGCATATGTTATTTGGCATACTAATTGTTCATGCATTCATATGATTATGCATCTAATAAATTTTGCCATGCGGTATTGATGAGGGTAATTATCTCACTAAGCGTAAGCTTACACCCCAACAGTTCTTTTCCTTACAGGTTGATCGATAGTTGGGACTGGGATAGGAATCGAGTGCAGAGTGCTACCATTGAATCAGTATGATGAAAAGGCTTGTGTAGTTAATTCGGAATGCTCCGAAAAACAACTAATGTCTCAATTAAGTTTAGTATATTTAGTAAGTTTAGAATTTCCTAGAATTGTCTATCTTATTTCACTATTTTAGTAGGGGATACCGATTCTCTACAGTTCTGAGGAATTGTATCCATAATTATTTATATTATATAATGAGTCATTGAACTAAAATTGAAAACTCTAGCAAATAACTATTTAGAGTATTGTAATCTCTTACTTGCAAGGCGATTTTCTTATCATGGGTGCACACGTGATATGGAAATTTTAGGCAATACTACTAGGCCCCTCCTAAGGTCACTACACTTACTTTACTACGGAACTCCACGTTCCGTAATTAAATCAAATAAGTTTTTTATTTTCATAAAAACTAAGTTCTAGTATAATCATGAGTAGGCCCCCGCAGTCCACACTTACCCCTAAACGAAGGCCTCTAAACTTGGCTCTTAGTCAAGCGGTTGGCGCCTCCAATGCCTAGTGTTCCCAAGGGCTAGGGTAAGGTCATTTTATATGAATGCACCATACAAAACCAATAAATTAATAATAATAACCCCCGAATGGCCTCTCTTTACCTCCGTGTGATGTGACGGTCGAAATTGTGTCTATGCAATGCATGTACTAGTTTCTTTTTATAAGCCGAGTATAATTAAGTTCAAATTATGTTATGACCATCCAATAGTACACACAATCATTTTCTATACTGCCATGCAACAAATCAAGCATTATTTGTACTTAAGGTAAGTTCACAACTCAATACACAATAACTTACATAAGCATTTCTCCAACCCCGCATAGTAGTCAATTACCAATAACATTTAAGTTCACTATCTACAATCACAAACAAGCATGGAATCATAAGGTAAATACTCACTTGGCCATGACGACTTGCTTTAGTCGTAGTAATCAATTGGGAGATCCTCGCTCACCTCAAGATCACCTGATCATTACGATATAATAACACTAGTAAGTAATTGAATTAACTAATAATTCTAAATATCTATTTACCTAATTCTGCTTAAATTACTACTAACTTTTATTCGATTAAACTTTATTATTAATCGTATGTAACTTTTTCATTCTATTTCTGATATTTATGAATTTATAATCGTTTTTCATTGTTTTCGGACGTACGTTCACATGGTGATGTGCGTTTTGAATGTTAAGACCCGTGTTTTACGATATAAATTAAATTTATAGAAATTTTAACTATGGAAAATTAATTATTCTTATTGCTTATGTTTATATCCTTTGTTTATACTTAATGATTTAGTTAACCCTTAAATTCTTATACTTAGAGAATTTTACTTTGCTATTACTAATTCATATACTTAATTAAGTGTAATCCAATTTAGGAAATGTATTAGGGTTTACTAATTTATGTACCTAATTATTATGCACTCTTCTTATTTCTTATTTTATAAACCTATGCTTATATCATCGCTTACATCATCGATCACTTATGTCATCATTTGCTTATGTCATCTTTTAATTACATCATTACTTACCTCATCATTTAATTGCATATGTTTTACCTCATGCTTATGTAATATCTAAAAGTCTTATGTACACTTCACTTAAACTACTATATACATATACCCTTACTATACTTATATGTATATTAGTATACTTATATATATACTTATACTTATACCATATTTATACTTGAATACATACTCAAATACCTATACGGTCATATACATATTTTTGTACAAATTTAGTATGCCTAATTTTCCTCTTAAGAAAACCTTCCTAATTTCATTCTTTTGTATTTTTAAGTGTGTATCTAGTATAGTATAGGTATGTATAGTTAGGATTTGTCTTAGTTTAGGTTATTTACATAGTAAATTCTCATGTACAAGGATCCCCATACTTGTATTCTTCTAATATATCCTTATGTACATATACTTAAGGGCATATACACATGTATTCCTTTCCTCTTCATCATGATTCATATTCTTCTACACTTAAAGGTGGAAACTTTATGTCCTATTCTATAAGATCACACATAACATATATCTACTTATCTAATCTACCTAATTACTTAACTAATGAGTAATATAAAGTAATATAAAGTAACATGATTACATACCTTAATTTGTGTTTGAATTATGGAGGCAAAGAGGAAAGTTTTGAAAGTGAAAGGGGAAGGGGATGTCATGGCAATGAAAGTGGGGTTTGCTTTGTTTCTTTTATTTTATTTTATTTTTTTGTTTTGATTATGGAATGAAGAAGATGGTGGGGTCTAGAGGGAAATAAATGGACGGCAATTAAGGAGGAGGAGGGAAAAGAAAAACTAAAAGAAAATAAAAGAAAAGAAATCATAAGATGGTTAGATATTTTCTTATGCATTAGTGTCTTTTGTTGACTTTTCAAATTGTTGACTTAGTCAACCTTTTGACCTTGGTCAACTTTCCTTAAGCATATGCCATTTTGTACACATAATGTAGTAATTAAGGGAAATTAAGGGAAAAATTAAGGAAATGAAGCATTTGGTGAATTGATTAGTAAAAATAGATGATGAGATCTCACTTTAGGTATTTATAGCCTATATATATCATTTGGTAAGCTACTTAGTATAACTAGTATGAAAAGTACTAATTAGGGTGTTAATGTTCACTACATTTAGCCTAAGCTTCAACTATACTCTTAACTCTATATAATACTATCTTAATCATATACTTAGGAGATAAATGTAATCTATGATTCATTATCTTAGTTTCTAAAGGATTACTTAAGGATTCTAAATATATATGTATGATTGAAAGTCATCTCTAATCTTTCACTAATGATTTGGTAAGATATGAAGGTTATATTATCAATTAAGGTTTTAGGGTATATTATGATGAATTAATGCTCGTATGTCTTTAAGGTTATCATTTTAGGGTTTTTATCACTTTTGAATGAAATCTTTAGTGTTTATATACATTTAGGATATAAAAGTTTGATACGCAATTGATTAGTTCTTTTAAAGTTTTCACTTTCATTAGCCTTATCAACTCTTAAATTATCTAACATACTTGAGTCTATTTCAAAAACTAAATAGAAAATTTTAGGGGCTTATAGTATATCTTTAAGGTTTTAGTTTTAGGGTTTTTATCACTTTCGAATGAAATTTTTAGTGTTTACATATATTTAGGGTAGAAAAATTTTATACGCGATTGACTAGTTATTTTAAGGTTTTCACTTTCATTAGCCCTATCAACTCCTAGATTATCTAACATACTCGAGTCTACTTCAAAAGCTAAATCGAAAATTTTATAGGTTTACACTAGCATCATCTATCACCAATTCATAAAGAACTTTAGTACTATCACAGGCCTACTTACCAAGCTATCAAAGAAGAACATTGAGTTTAAGTAAAGAGAGAATGAATAATGGAGTCTTGAAGAAGTAAAGGAAAGATTGACTACTACCCCCATCTTAGCTCTCTTGAGCTTTAACAAAGTCTTTAAAGTAGAATACAATGAATCTAAATTAGGCATAGGTACCATGCTGATGCAGGAAGGCTAACCGATCACCTATTATAGTGAAAAGCTTCAAGGAGCTACTCTCAATTACTTTATGTATGATAAGGAATTCTACTCCTTGATCCATGCCCCGACTGTCTAGCAATATTATCTATTACTAAGGGGATTTGTGATATACACAAATCATGAGTTGTTAAGTTATTTGAAGAGTCAACCAAAGATATATAAGAGATAGGCCAAATGTATTGAATTCATGGAGAAATTTTCTTACATAGTAAAGTACAAGAATTAGCAAGAAAAATGTGGTGGCTACTACCTTATCTTAGCAACATTCCTTCTTGACTAAGCTCTAAAGCTTTTTAGATTCTCTATCATCAAGAGCTTGTACATCAATGATACGCATTTTTGTCTAATCTGTGTTAGGTATGAGGAAGGACGAGCTATTGATGGCTACTACAAAGAGGACAAATACCTGTTCAATAAAGGGAAGTTATGCATTCTAACTTGTTCGCTATGAGAGTTACTAGTGTACGAGGCACATGGAGGAGGATTATCTAGCCATTGTGGAAAGACTAAGACCCGTAAAGTGCTTACTTCAAGATTATTTTAGCCAAAGATGATGAGGGACATGTAATTTGTATTAGAAAGATGTGCCACTTATAGAAAGGCCAAGAACCGAGCTCAACAAGGACCTTATTTACCACTGCCTATCCCGACCAAACCATGAACTAAGTTGAGTATGGACTTTATCTTAGGATTACTAAAGATGTCTCAAAGGAAGGACTCTATCATAGTAGTTATGGATTAGTTCAGTAAAATGGCACACTTTGTGTCATGCAATTGAACTAACAATGCCTCAGCTATTTCTTTTTACTTTTTAAAGGAAGTGGTAAAGCTGCATGGAGTGGCAAGAACTATCGTATCAAATTGAGACCCCAAATTTCTTAGCCATTTTTGGAAGATACTTTGAAAGTACCTAGGGACCAAGATGTTATTCTGCATGTCTTGCCACCTATAGATAGATAGTTAAACCGAGGTTGTCAAATAAACCTTAAGCACCTTGCTTCGAGTTGTAGTTGGAAGGAGTAGTGCCATTTCACTAGTTTTAATGTCTACTCCTGTCAGGCTCCATAATGTCCGTAAAGCTCTTTATAGGGGTGTGAGTACTCTTTTGGATTGAAGCTTTTACTCACCACGTTGGTTGATCACGACCAGCGGCACCTGTTACATACATGTAACCCCGTGCACATATACTGTAGCCTTGTATTACTGTCGAAATTAATAAAAGTATGCTATTCCTTTTTCCATTCGTGCCTGTGTCCCAATAGTTCATTACCAACAAAATTAGACCTATACTCTCACTAGCCAAAGTGAAGGTTAACATCGCGCTAGTAAGGGCCTTAGTCCATTTCTAGGAGCCCAAAGAAGTAGCTTTTCAATTTGGACCATATCTAATCAACCCAACTCTAAAGGAGTACACCCAACTACTCTAAGCTCTTCCTTTGGACAAAATATATGTCCCAGAACTCAATTTTGGCCCATCATATATCTTCTCAAAATTCTTAGGAATCCATAAGATTGAGATAAACGAGGCCTTAAACGACTGCAACAAATACGCCATCAAGATATGGGATCTAGTCCATTGGTTCCAAAATGAGCCCAGCTCCAACAATCAAGCATTATTTTTTGGGAACTAGAGAGAAAACCAAATCGAGGCCTATATGCTAGCTATGTTCACTACTGTCTTGTTCCCAAGTGGGTCTCTTCTTATATACTTTAGGGTAATAGAGTTAGTAAATCCTACATTCCTACCCTACTTGCTGAGTAGATAAGGAATCTTAATTTCCTTAAGGAAAGGGGCTACGGAGATCTCAGGTCAAGCATGGCACTATTAATGGTTTGGTTCATTAGTCACATCAAGTGCTTTGGGTTGGATTTAATAAGGGGAGCATTCGCGAATAAGGTTAACCTTATTGATTCTTTTGTTGATAAGATCAAATTACCAGAAGATATCCCTACCCTTCTTTGGATAGAGGTTCTACAAGATTTTCTTATAGAAGACATACTGTAGACTACCAGATGGAGCAATTACACTAAGGTCATACTGATTTGCAAGAATTACCATGCTGTACCATTGATCGGGATGAGCTAATATACAGGCTACTATCCAAGCAACATGGTAAGACAATTTGGAGGGATCCAGGACATAGTTCCTAAACCTTCATTAGAACCATTCACTCTTAATCTCAAAGAGCCTCACTCCACAGAAAAGGTATCCAAACTTCACAAGATCAAAGTTTGGTGGGACACCCGAACCATAAGCCCAAACATCGATCTGAGTGAGTTCATAGGAGAAGTGGACAAACATTGGGTTACCAAAGAGTATTTATATAATCAACTTCATAAGGTAGGCACAATGCGATATCGGGCACCAGAAGTCCTTCAAACCTCCCCTGTGTGCCCTAACTCTAAAATGGTGACCTATATGAACCAAATGAAAGTATGTATGGAGATACTCCATGATGAGAAAGATAAATGGGCAAACCTATACCGAGAATCTAAACAAAGGTCGCATGCCCTAGAACACCAACTGAAAATGGCTTAGAAGAAAATTCAAGAGTTTGAAGAAGTGGCTAAGCATGACCAAAAGAAGAAGAAAATGTCATCTAGCCTACAAAAAAAAGGAAATTAGCATAGATGAATTTGTACCTTTTTCTTTCTTTCATGTAACAAGACTCCGGGAATCTAAAAATAATAAATAACTTGCCGTTCTGTTAATCATTTGTCGATCCTCTCCTTTTCATTAGTGTAATTGACTTGCATTTCATTCATTTGCATTCTTTTTCAAAATATCCCTATACTAACTTGTTGAGAAGTGGTTTTTGCCAGGTCACTAAGTTAGCTCACAAACATCAAACCTTCCAAAGAAGTCCCATCAAAACTCGTTCTTAAACCAGAATGGCCAACCAAGGAAACAACAACAATAATGGCAACAATAACCTCAAGGTTATTGACTCCACAGAGTTGAGATTCCAATCTTTGGAACGAACAATGGGGAAGATGGTAGATCAACTGAGCTTCCTTGCTGACAACATCTCTTTGCTTAAGTTTACAACCCCATCAAATGAAGAGTACTCCAAAGCTCGATATAGAAAGAATACTAAAGCCTTACCCCTTGAAACAGAAGAAGCTTTCCCTAAGGGCAATCAGGGCTTTGAATCCTTTGAAACTGAAGGGGTGTTTCCAAAGGCTAGCCTAACCTTTGAGCCAAATACTTACTCATTCCCAATCAACCCAAAGCTTAAAGTTAACCAGGACAGATTAAAGGAGCTCAAAGAGTGGTTAACTCGACAGATCACCAAAAAAATGAAAACGCTCGAGGGGTATGATGGATTTAAGCACACTGGAATAACAGACTTCTCTGCCTATGATTATGGAAGCTTCCCAAAAAAATTCAAAGTACCTGACTTTGAAAAATACAACGGGACTGGATGCCCCAAGTTACACACCCGGTTGTATGTACATAAGATGGGCAATATGCACCGTATGATAAACTCATGGTCCAAACCTTTTAGGATAGCCTGATAAGCCCTACCTTAACCTGGTAAGCCCTGCCTTAACCTGGTATGCCCAGTTGAACTTAAATCAGGTGAATACATGGGAGAAGCTGGCTAAAGCATTCTATGAGCAATATAGATTTAATGTCGAAGTGACACCAACAATGATGGATTTGGTTGCCCTAAGGAAAAGACACAATGAATCCTTTAAAGAATATGCTCAAAGGTGGAGGTCCCTAACTGTAAGGGTATCTACCCTTGTGATTGAAAAAGAGCTTACGGCAACTTTCATTAACACTTTTGAGAGGCCATACTTTGGTCACCTGATCGGACAAGCCTCTTCTAGCTTTGTAGAAATAGTGGTAGTAAGGTGCCGAATTGAGAGTGCCATTTCCTCTAGCAAGCTACAAGAAACAGTAGATAGAAGACCACCCTTTACTAAACCTACCACCTGCAAGCCTAGAGAAACTACTGTCGACATGGTCAACTCGAATGCAAGACCTAACTCTTAAGTTTCTTTTAGGATGAATCCCCTGCCTGCTCAACCACAGTACAGAAGCCAACTACAGGCTAACAGGGCCTCGAGACAGTTCACCAAAATACCTGTTCCATTGAGTCAAGTGCTCGAGAAGTTAAGAAGAGATAATCTACTACATTCTGAGGCTCCTAGTAAAAGGTACAGGCCAAAGTTCTTTGATCCCAATGTAAGATGTCAATATCATCTAGGGTAGGTAGGCCATTCAACTGATTCATGCTAGAGGTTGAAAAACAAAATCCAAGATTTGATCGATGAAGGTATAGTACAATTAGATTTTATGGAGGCTCCTACCCCAAACATCAACAACAACCCACTACTAAACCATGGGCTTGTCATCAATATGATATCTGACCACCCAAAATCTGCCACAACATGATCGGTTGAAACCAAGAACCAAAGGTTTATAGGTTCTACAAAAAAGAGGTCCCACAAACTAAAAGATATACATTCTACATACCTGTGGCCCCCGAAAATTATGAAGCTGCCTCCTTCAATTACCAGGCAATAAACCAGGGGCAATCAAGCTCGCTTGTAGGGGGGATCACTCGCTCCGACAAAATCTACAATCCAAAGGAAGACTTAAAAAAGAAGGGCATACAAGAAATGCCAAACATCGAACAAACTGAACATGAAGAAGGATTAACTGCCTTCACCAAAATGATCAAGTCTAGTGAGTACAAAATAATGGACCAACTCGCTAAGACTCCAGCACAAATGATAACTTTAATTTTAAACATATTTTATATGGTGATTTTATAGCATTTCCTGTACATTTTTGGTTTTATTTAAAGAAATTGATACTTAATTGAGTAAAATGTTGATTTTAGGGTTTAAACACATTCTAGGCTCGAAAACGAAGAAAACGAATCAAGTTTCACTCAATTCCGAGTTCAAACGAAGAAGTTATGAAATTTTGAAGTTGTGCAGAAATTTT